>PTEX01000255.1:418079-716211 GCA_003342815.1 Eudromia elegans | reverse complement strand
GCGGCGGAGCCGGCAGCGTCGGCGGCGCGGGCAGAAGTTTTCTCCGCGGAGCCGCAGCCCCGCGCGGGCGTCTTTTTCCTCCTCTTTCATTTTAAATTATTTTCAGACCGGTTTTTACTGCAGCGTTTTCTACTTTTTTTTTAATTATTTTTTTTTGAGGCGCGTGGTCCCGGAGTTCCCCCCTCTCCCGCACGGCTTCCTCGCCCGCCCTCCCTTCCCGCCGCGCATCTCGCGGGCGCCGTCCGTGCCCGCGTCCCCGCCGAGCAGGAGCCGCCGCGAGCCTCCCCTGCCGCCGCCCCAGTTGGCGGCGAGGCCGGGCCGGGCCGCGCCGCGCCGGGCAGCAGGTAAGGGGCCGGCGGGCATGGGCGCCGCGGCCGGGGGCGCGGGCGGCCCGGGGCCAGGCCGGGGGAGGAGAGCAAACTTCCTTTTCCTGCGGCCGCGGAGCCCCCGGCGGCGCCCGCGCCCTCGCAGCGCGGAGAACCCCGTTATTTCTGTGCCCTCGTCCTCCCTCCACCCTCTCCTCTTCCCTCCTTCTTACTTGGGTCGGTGTGCTGCCCTTGCTCGCGCTCTCCCCGACGGCGGCCGCGGGAGCTTCTGCCGGCGCTCCGCGTGGCGGCCGAGCCCGGGCGCGCCGCGGGGACACCCCGCACCCCCTGCGTTCCCCCGGCCCCGGGGGCTGCCCCGGCCTCCTGCCCCGCAGTGCGGCAGGGCCGCTGGGCTGTGGGGTGGATCGGGGGGTCCCCAGGTTCCGGTGCCCGGCGCCCCAGAACTGTGGCCGGTTGCGGTGGGTCCCTTCGGGAGCTGAACTCCCGCGGAAACCTCCTGCCCGAGTGCGGTGCCCAAGCCCCGGCCTCGCCCCGGTGTTTACCCTGCCCCCCGCGCTCCTTGGAGCCTCCGCGTGGGGAAGGGGAGATGGGAAGTGCTGATTCAGCAGCCCGCAGCGAGCGGTGGTCCGCGCGGAGCGGCTCGCCCTGCTGAGACGGGAACATGTGTTGCTGGGATGTGGAAGCAGCTTTTCCATCGGGTTCCCTAAAGCAGCCCAAGGAATGTGCTTTGCTTTTCCCTACCCTCTACCTGCAAAAAAATCCCCCAAGGAATCGCCCAAACAGTGCACTACGGTGGTGGGGGGGGACACAACCGGCGCTTAAGAGGGTGAGAGTGGGCTGGGAGTGTCGCCTCCATGCTAAATTCATCCTCTGCGTGGTGGCTGCGGTCGCGTTGCCTCGCGAGGGTGCTGAGCAGTGGGGCATTTTAACAAGGATTCTGCAGGCTGTGGGGTGCTGAAGTCTGAACACTTGGGCTTGAATTATTCCTGCGTCTGAAGACCCAGTTGTACTTGGAGCACTAGAAAAAGGTGCTGAGATGGGAAACAAGGCTAATCCTAGGATTAAAAGGACTGAGTTATGAGGACAGGTTTTAAAAGAAAAAAAAATGTGTGTAGATTAGAAAACCTGAACAGGAAAAACAAACGTGCCTGAAACATTAGAGGGCAGGTCTGGCTGTGCTCTCTGATCATATGAGGCCTGAAATGGGCAGGAGGCTCAGCAGGACACTCTGCACATGGGGTGCGCAGAGCAGAAGACTTGGCTAGAAGAGGGAGAGCTGTTCCAGAGCTAATATTCCTGGGGCTGTCGTTGTACAGTTATATGCTAATACCAAAACTGTCCTGGTGTAGAGGAGGAAAACCTCTAACAAACTCCTTAAAAATCTGCGCAGAGCAGTGCTTGCCTCTTGCCATGTTGCTGCTCTGATTTATTTTCTTCCCTTGCACTTTATTTGTTCTTAAAGTAGGGCTTGTTTGCCCTGGCTGCGTGTTAAAGCTTTTGAGGTACTTCCATGGTTTTCCTAGGGTTTCTTAATCAAAATATCCTCTCCCTTAGTGCAATGTGAGTTGGCTTTCATTCTCACATGTAGGCGGGGCTGTGTTTCGGTAGCGCGTTTCTGTTATTATTTCTTTCATTAGATGGTCTCAAAGCACTGCCTACATGTAAAATGAACCTCTACCTTTCGATTCTGTTTTAGAATATATCACATTTGCATGAATAAAACTAATACTTGCAGCCTTCTCTCCTGCACGTACTTAAATGACTCTGGCTGCAGCAAGAACTGTCATGAAGGTTTTTAGAAATCCATGATATATTCTCGGCTGCATGGGATGAAGGAATCTGGATCTCCCCGCGCAGGGAGTTCCCAGCAGGCAGAGGAGAGCTGCAGCTGGTCAGGCGATGGCTCAGCGCGCCGGCACTGCGCGGGGTGCCCGAGCGCTCGCTCGCTCGGGGCAGTGGGCAAGCAGAGGTCCCTCCAGACGGCGAGGCACCCACGGCTCCCGTGTGCGCTTAGCCGGGCCCGGGCGCCGAGGAGGACTCCGCTCTCGCTCCTCTGCCACGCTCCCGAGCGTGTCGGAGCCGTGCTAAACGAGGCTGGGTTTGCAGGCAGTTTCTCTTCTGAGACTAGCTGAGCCCTTCCTTGGGAAGGGAGGAAAGGGAGGAAGGTGCCTAGGTGCTTTTCAGAGACCTTGTAGTGCAGGGTCTCCTCTCAACGAGTGGAGTGCCTTCTGATGGTACCCATCTTCAGTGTTTGGTCTTTTCTTGGTCCTTGCTTTCCTTGATGTTTTGCGATCATTATGGTGCAAAAAACCCTTGATGGTTTCTTTTGCTTCATGAGTTTTGCTCAGGCTCATTTCAAGTCAAGACTTTTGGAAGTGGATCCTGGATCTGGGCAGGCAGTGGCAGTCCCCGACTTCCTTGACCTTTTTATCCTAAACCTCTTATGTTCACTGTATTGTTGGGGATGCATGAAATACTTTGTTTTAAGCCAGTAGCTCTGTGAGAGCCAGAGCTTTTCTTTATACTTGGCTCCTGATTAATTGCTTTTGAATATGCTGCGAGCTCTGACTGAGTCCTTCCTGTCTGCAGCAGTTTCTCAACTACTGGCTATTGGTACAGGTTCATAGTGCAACATTTCTTGCATGCGCCCGTCTGGTCTTGTGCCTTCGTAAAAGAAGGAGCGTTACAATTTGGAGACCTCTGCCTCTGTCAAATTTGCCTGCAACTTGCCAAATGGAGTTGACTGCAGCACGATTGCTTAAGCCTTGTTCTGTAGGAAAGAGAATAAAATAAGTATTATTTTTCTTGGAAATAGGATATTCTCTGAGACATGTCCAAAACTTAACAGTTGTGACTCTTCACCTGGGAAATCGAGGAATGGAAATGCTTTTTCTAAAGGGTGAATCTCAGCATTGTAGGCAGCATTACAAGAATGAGGTCTCCAAGAAACACATTTACAAGCTTTGAAATTTTTTTATTGGTTTGCCATCCTTGCATTGCCTGCTTGTCAGACCATTTTGCAGCCTGAACGCTGACATGGCGAAATAGTGTTTTTCTTTATTTTTTTAGTGTCTTCTTTATTTTTCTCCTAAACCACTGATTATTATGAAACATAATTAATTTCAAGTGAACAGATGTCACATCACTGCTTTTCTTTTCTTGTGCGTGTTGAGCTGGTGCACTTCTGAACTTGTCCAGTGCCAGGTCTTCACATTTCCCATGCTATTTGTTGAAGTGGATGAGCTTTTTGGAGAACAGTTCTGTCATTAGCTCAGTATGGCCCTTCTGTTGCATTTCAGATAGGCAGGAGGCTCTCCAAGGAATCTAGTTTCTATGATGAGTGCAGTGTTAAAGAAAATAATTGATTCTTTTGAAACATGCTGTCTGCTTATGTTAATCTCATGAGCGATGAAACAATCAGGGTAGCTTGATATTGGGATCTGGTTGGATATACATTATGAGTCCTTTACTAGCGTGTTTTACACTGAGCACTGTCTTCAGTCTGATGTTTGAGAGAGGAGCATTATGTTTTCCTAGAGTTATGCTCCTCTGAAAGTATTTTTGGTTGCAATTTTCAGCAGCTTTTGCAGTTGTGATATGCATGGAAGACTGAAGGATTCATGAAGTGAGTCGCCACCATTGCCATGTTATCCCGAAACTTAAGAGATGCTCACATTCATGATGCCATGCCTGAAAACTCATTTCTTGGTTTCCTAGGGTCTCTCACAAGTCCTTGAGGGATCAGTTCATGCAGCCCAAATGTATGCAGCTGTCAGGACTGAAGGCAGTTGCAAATTCAACCCCTCATTAGGGAAGTGCTCTTGGGAATGTGTCTCTTGCCGATATTTTCACTGGCTCCAGTGAATTGGAAACCACTCTCATTGAAGAGTGAGGTGTTGAGGTGCTGGTGAGTCAGGAACAAAAGTAGAGACAGGATGGATCACATGAGTTCTTCAAAGAGCTTTGTTACCTGATAGGAGCTTTTTAATGGAAGCTGTGGATTGCATGAAGAGATGCAGATTACCAGTCCTGAGTAGCTACAGCAGAACTGAACCCTGGCCATCCCAAAGGTCGGTGGTTCTGGATGAGTGGTCTTCCTCGCTGAGGTGCAGACCTTCTCCAGCAGCGCTGGTCTGTACTGTTTATACCTAACCAGTGGTCTGAGCTTCTCCAGTAAGCTCAGTTTAAAGATTCTAGGAATCCAAGCCTACGCACCTCAAAACATGGAATAAGTGAGGTTTCGCTATCTGAAGGACTAAAGAGAGAGAAAAGAAACTCCCTCAGATTTAAAGTAATTATTTTTGCCCATTTTTTTATCCTTTTTTTATCTTTATTCTTTTTATCCAGCTGTTTTCAAATGAGTTAACTAGAAATATAAATACAACAAACACAAGCAACAAAATTGGTATAACAGTAGGGGGATCACTATTCTGTGCTGAAGTCTTTCAGAAATGTTTGAGATTTTGATTTTGCTAAGTCATCAGCATGCATCTTTAGATATCAGAAGATAATGGGGAGAGGAAAGTGTAGCTCTATGATGTTAAATTACAGATTGCATTAGGTTTGCAGATTTCTAGACCAGATCTGGCACATTACATGAAGCTCTGTTTCAGTGATAGTGGGAGAAATGAACTCTCTATCTGGAAAAGGGTGAAATGTTTCTTTTTCTTCTTGTAGCTCTCTGCAGCATTCAATGTTGTTGGCCCTGGGATAATGTGGGTTCGGTTGATGGTGGGGTAAGTGCTGTTTGCTGGAGTCAGTTGAGCTCTTCTTAGCGGAAGGATTGGCGGTGAGCGATTGCCCCGTTCCCTCAGGAAAGCCGACAGACTCAGCTTGCTCTTCCCTGGAGTGAGAATGGGAGGAGGGGGGGATGCACACAAGGTCCTTCTTTGTGTGGTGCAGTGTTCTTCTGAAAGATGTTTTGGGACCGTATTCTGCTAAATGTGGCAGAAGAGTTTGTGTGGGGCATCTCAATACTTGGGCGCTGCGTTCTCTTCTTGCTGGCCAATACTGCTGTATGTCAGTGGAAGAAAATGTGGTGTCCTGTTTTTGTTGCCCTCTTTTGTTGGATTTAAGGGAAGGCTGCAAGAGGCCTTCCCATGATCTTACCCTCCTACTGCTAAGCTGTCATTCTTTGACCACCAGTGACAAGGCTGAGCAGATAGGTTCTTCTTAATACCCAACAGTTGCATTATCATTAGAATATGAACTCCTGGACAGTCAAGTAGCACTGATCTGTCCTGACAACGAATTTCTCAGTCTGTTTGAGCTTTTTTTTGCAGGCTAAAGCCAAAGAACATGGGTAAATTCCAAAAAGGCAGTTTTATACAAGCAGGTCATGATGAATGGGGTAATTGTAAACACATGTTTGGTTAAACCACTAGCAAACCAGTCTCTGATTCTTCCCAGCCTCTGTCAATGCCAGCTTCTACTAGTTCTCAACAGGACAAAAATAGGAAATAACTTTCCTGGCAGGCAAACTGTAAAGGAAATGCCATGCCATCCTCTTTGAATAAACCTATAGCAGAGAGGGAAGAAACGTTTTTACAGAGCGGTGGTAGAGATTTCTACATTTATTGACAATAAACTCAGAGCAAAGTTCTCTAAAAGCTTCCTTCAGTTTCATTGTTACAGCATTTATGTCAGCAAATCCACATGAGAAACTGGAGTGACTGCTGTGAAGCTGAGCCGGTGGCTGCTGAAGGCTGCGGACAAGTAAGGGCGGATAATACTCCATGACACTGGCATCGTTCTTCCATTATGTATCCCTGGTGAGCAAATCAAGCTGGAGGAATCTCTAAGTCTTTTCATGGTGGAGATTAGCACTTGAGAACACTTGGAAACCTCTTTCAGTGCCCCGAATCCAAATTCTCTGTTTCTGATGACTTAGTCAAGTGGCAGCAGCCCTGCCATAACCGTTTTCTTTGGTTTGTAGCACGCAGTTAATTTTCAGTAGTTTCTCTTTCTTCTGGTTATTAACTTTATTTCAATGTAGTCTTCGAGTGCTGGTTAGGTTGTGAAATCTTGGGGAGGGTAGTCCTTGAATTACTTAGTTAAATCTGTTTCATTCTATATATTGTTTAACATTTAAATGTATTGATTAGAAAGTTGTAACCAACCTATCCTATATGCATATGTCATATGTGTTAGAGTGCTTCAGATCCCCAAATTTTCTGGCAGCAGGAATTTGGGCGTTTTCTTAGAGGACAAAGTAGTACAAAAAAGATTCCCAGGTTGTGATGTAATAGAAGATGTCAGGGCAAGATAGTTTTGAATTAGAAAGGAGCAAACCAGTGGTTTTTGAGAGCCAATATATGTATATTTTTCCTTTCTTCCTTCTTTCCTATCCCTGGTGTTACCTTCAGCCAAACTCCTGGGTACAGACTTGGGTGCAAGAACATGCTCTCTTCCAGAATGGGAACTGGAGAGGGGGATGAGGAGGATGGGAGGAAGAGATAAGTCTACAAGTTGGTCTTTCTTACACTTAAAACACTGAGCATCTTTGGGAAGAAATGAATTTTTTTTTTTTTATGTGAAAACTCAAGGGTGTAATTAAACTTCTAGAAGCCTGTAAAGCTGAAAATTCAGAAGCTTGTGATATTTGAGTCTTGTGCCAAAGGCTTTCTTAAAAGGCCTGCTTTCCCTTCTGGCTCAAAAATATTAAAGTCCATTTAGGAGAATGTTAAGGGAGAAATATGTATTACAAGGCCATTGACTCTTCCCTAATTAATGTCTTATGGGCGATCATTCTTCATTCTAATAGCTGCTTGCGCTGACATCACCCAAGATGTTCGGGGAATTATGTCAGAATATGAGCCTTGATATTCCACAGAATGATGGCTCAGGTGCCAGCAAGCCCTTTCTGTGTGGGTCACGTTGCTTTATTTTTCCTGTCCGGCTTTAACTGTGGTGTTCCAGTTCCTGCGCTTTGTCACAGCAAGGAATGTAGTAAACAATTTGCAAGAAAGAGGTGTCTGCACAGCACAGTTGTGAGTACGGATCGTTTACCCACTTCCCGTTGAATTCCATGCTGGGGACAGATTTACCATCAGGGTGTACACTCAAGCTCCAGAAGTAGGTGTGTTCTCGACATGACTTCCAGAAAAGAGATCCGTAACACTGAGTCAAAATTTTCATTTTTCCGGGGGATACAAGTGTCTCTTTCCAGGCATCCTGAAATACAAAAACGTTGAGGCTGAAAGTTACATTTTATCTTTTTCTACTTAATGGACACCTAGACACATCATTGTTTTAATATGATAGTTCTTAGTGAAGGCTCTTTCTCAGTGGGAAAGCAAACAAAAATTGCCCATCACTATGCTCTGAAACTGATCAGAAAAGAAGAATGTTATAGATCAAAACGTTACGATTTTCATGAACTGATAGTTTTTTCATATTCTTGTCTGCTACCTTATTAAGTAGCTATGGGTAATGAAATTTAACTTTTCAAAGGTTTCAAAAGAAGTATTACTTTGTTTTCTAAAAGGCTTTAGGAGGGTTGGGAGAGAAGGCCATGAAACACAGGAGAACAGAGCAAACGCTATTTGCGTGGCTGCCATTTCCAGCGCATGCGAAGGCTTGTTTTGCGTTCGGTTTTTCAATTTGGTTTACATTCAGCATGCATCATTTGTTCTAGAGCTGAACACAAAAGGTCAGAAAAAAAACTGTGGAATTTCTCCCTAGCGAAGACATATTATATTGTTCATACATAGAAAGTCAGAGTACTAGGAAAGACTTTCAGCTGATGCTGTTCATGAGAGGCTGAGTTCATATGCGACACCTATTTGAGTTGTGATCAGGTAACTTGCGCCTTTGTGTCCATGCTGAAATAGCAGTGCCAATACAGGGTTTGCAAGGAAATGGTGTTGCAAGATGCCTTGCTAATCCTAGCCATAGCTGATTTTGGTAAACATACAATTTATTGTGGTTTATGCACAAGTGGTTTCACTCTTTTTCCCCTTACGGAGAAGAATTTTCTGAGAGATATCTTGAAAATGGGTGATTATCAGGAAGAAATGAATAAAGGAGTTGTGTGCATCAGCAGCTGGACTTCTAGATCTGCTTGTGTTCTTTTCCGAGAATTTCTGGGGCCCTTTATGTCCAGCAGTCTAAATCTTCCTTTCCGGGTTTGTTCACAAGGTCTGTCTCATTTAAAACTTTGGAAGTGCTAAGATGACATTTGTGTAGACTGAAGTCATCTACCAGGTCATTTTGGCAGTTCTCTGTGGATTTTCATAAAGTACAGCCAGAAGCGATACAAGTCACTTTTTCCTTTTTTAGAGGATAGACATAAATTTCCATTATGGAAATCTTCAGATGTGCTAAGTTTGAAGAAGCTTTTCCCTTTCAGAAGAGTTGATTTTTGTTTTTGCAGAGTGTGAGCCATGTTAAGAGCTTGCTGCTACTGAAAAGAAGATGCCATTTCTGTCACCATGTCTGTGTCTGTTACCTTGTGCCAGCTTGTTCATTTGTTCAAACAGGGCTGATCCTCTAAGCAGGCAGAAAGCTAGCTGCTCTGCTTGTTCCCAACTTGTTGGGTTCTCTTTTCCCCCTGGATTAGTGAATGGGATCATGCACTGGGTTGGGAGAAGAGACTTCCAGGGCAAAAAAGGGGAAGAAACAGGGGAGAGAAGAATGAGTTTTCACCTTTCTTTCCGGTGGTAGTCTACTGCTGAGCCAGCGTGGCTGGAGAAACCTGCTTATTTTTGTGAAGCTCCAACACAAGTGTTTTTCTGCAAGTTCCAGCAAATGTTATGGACCTGTGAAAGCCAACCTCTATAGAACAGCTAGGTCTGGTTTTCCATAGTATCTCCTGGCCACGTACACAACGGTCATCTATTGGAGGCGACTTTCTATTCTCTATATATGTGTTTAGAGAAGAGGACTTGGATAAATCTTAGGAATCTCAGTACTGCACTGAAATGTGAACCTGAATGACAGTGTCTCTATTCACATCATCTTTAGAAATTGACATGTGTTGTTGAGTTGTTTCCTTAAGATGAATAGAAAATGTGTCAGTGTTTGGGCCTCCTTTTTTTTTTTCCCACTGAGCAACTCAGCCGTAACAAAAGTTATTGTTGCGCTTGTACAATTAAAAAAAGAAAGAACCCTCCCCTAGTTTGACAATTATGTAAGTAATGTGTAGCTGAATCTTGCTTAAATGATCAGCATAAACGTGAACGATCAGGGAAGTAGCTGTGGTAATGAATCCATTATTATTCATTTTAAAATATTAAGTGTAATGGCGTAGGCAGAAGTATGAACATGAGAAGTGCTGGAGAGCTGATTGACTTGCCCTGAAAGAGCGTGATAAAACTCTCTTGTTTCAGGGCAGTCACCAGGTAGTATTTTTTCCCTTCTCCTCAGACATTTCTGTAGTTTAAACTCTCGCTTGTCAGATAGTCCTGCTACACAGCAGTGATGAAGAGAGATTTTCATAGCAAAAGTCAAATAAAGGCACTAGAGTAGCCTGCTTCTCTGCCTATTAATTTGTCTCAATAGCTGTTGGACAGATCTGGCCCCAAAACCTCTTAGGAATCTTCAGGGGCTCTCTGTGATGCTTCTGCAGGTTCTTTCTCCTCACTAAAGCTAATGCAATTTAGACTTGGAAAAAAATCTATGCAAACCAAACACTGAAATGAGATGATTCTTATGTAATTTCAGTTACGGTTCTTGCTTATGGTAAAAGTGAGCAAGGGATCTGTTTTTTTGTTCTTTTATAATGTCAAGTCATTTGTGGTGTGAGGTGACAGACAGTGCCTTTCCTTCGTTTTTCCTCACTGAGCTTACAGACCTGGAATTCATGTTCTTGGGTTTTTGACTGTAAAGCAGTGAAGAATATTTCTCTTCAGAAGCAAATCTGTTTTTTTTTTTTTTTTTTTTTTTTTTCTGTAATAAGTGCCAAAAACATTGAGCTACTTGACTATCTCAGTCTTTCTGGAGCTGTGCTATGCAAAGAAATACTGGATACTATGAGGAAAAGATTGATTTAGGGTTTGATTACAGGTGTCTGTCTCAGGCTGAAGTGAAGTTCTGTCTTTTGCAAAATCATTCTAAGAGAAGACTACAAAACAGGTATCAAATATTCCTGCTATCCCTTGTGTTTTGTTCCAAATGTTCTATATAAGCTGCTGAGTCACATGCTGGTTCTATAACAAAATTTACCTGTAATTCTTCAATCCTTTGCATAGCTGTATCTTTAGGATATTAGAATGAGATGACAAACAGACTGCCAAAGTAGTGGTTTTATGGGCATGTTAACTTTGCAGCCTACAAATGTCAGGTTTCTTTGCTCCTCTTCAGCTGTGTCAAGTTGGCTAGGTTTGCCACAAGTCAAGCAGATGCATCTGCACTGACTTTGGCAGCTGTTCAGAAAGGGCTTGTCCAGCCAGAAAGAAGTATCCGGGGGGCATCCTCCTCACTCCCCAGAAGCATGTGAGGACTTAAAGCCTCCTCGCTTTATGTTAGTGTGGCTTGTCTAGGGTCAGCATTTGAGTATGGGTCTCTGTCCGAGCTGCCTGGTCAGAGTGCATTCTTGCCTAAGCCTATCTCTGAACCGTAAATCTTTGCACTGTGTGGACAAGAGTGTCCACACAATTGTGTGGACAGTTTTTTAGTTTACATCTTTTTCACAAACTACGTGAATATCCTGTAATCCCAAGTTGCAAACAAAAGCAATGCATGCTGTATATAAGGAGCTTGCTAATTCTTCTAAGTCCTGGCTTGCTGTACAGAGTTTCTGCTGCTCTCATTCCTGGACCAGGACTGCCTCTGTGCCGCTCATCCCACAGCAATATCCCCATTCTGCTTCCAGCATCCCTGTGGCAATTCTGCCTCCCCTCCCTGCTGCCCAAGCACCTTGTTTCTCTTGCAGGTTTTTTGGAAATGTGTATCTCCATGTGATAAGAACTGTCCAAAGTGCATCACATTTTAGTGCTGTACAGACCTGTATGTTAAAGCAGGTTATATGGTAGTAGACGTATTTACGTTAGACAGTTTATAGAGTACCTACCCCATGGCGACTTGCTCACAAAGGCTCTTTAATGAGCAATGAAGTAGTTCAGTTGACTACTTAATGTAGCCAAAGAGGGGAAAAAAAAAAAAAAGAAAAAACCAGAATGTGGGATGTCGGAGTAATAAATTTCCTTCTGTGAATTAGGATTAGTGCATTATCAGTATGATTTCAATTGAGGTTTATTGGATTAGTAAGTGGAATATGTACTCTGACTGTATTTCATTAGACAGTCCTTTTATGGAGCCTGAGAGGTGCATAGCTTTTCTGCAATCCTTTAAAAACATGTAGGGTTTCTATGCAACATTCGATGCTCTTGCTGAATGCTTCGCTGAGACTTAATGCTGAAGCCCTTCAGGAATGTGACAAGCACAGATAAAACTGTGGGCTTCGTGTCAGAATATGGAAATTGGAGATATCGACTTTTAAACTATTGCAGGGCACCATCAGGCCCTGTGATCCCATGGCAGCTCTACCTGAGTGTAAAGTTGAAGGGTTTGGAGGAGTGAACCTTCCTACCATCTTCCTGGATCCTTCTGAAAGTCCTGCTGTAACTAGGTAACTGACGCAACCTGATACCACAGATCCCTAGAAACCGGACCTTAAAGGAGAGTTGCATTTAAAAATGACTTTCACCTGAGATGCTGCCTCAGAAACCTGTTAGAATTTTAAAATTAACCAAGTTACCTTACTGGCTTAAATCTGATGACTTCTTGATGCATTTTATAAAGAGTCTGTTTACATCCTTGTTTTAATGCAGCATAAATAGACCAATACAGTTATAAATTATAATACATCATCGTCTTTGATGCAAAATCCCCTGCACTTTTACATCCAGCAGATGGAGGAGAAAAACTGAACAGTGCCTAGAGAGAAGAAATACAATAAAAAATATATACTTACCTTGGATCTGACCACAAATGAACACCATTTCTTTATTATTTCCTACTTATTGTTGTGACAAATACTGTAAAAGAAAGATTAGAAACCATTTAAATCTGTTTTTGTGGATTTGACTGACTTTTTGTAAGTGACTGCTCCCCACTTTTGTGTGTTCACAGCAGCAAAAGAGAGAGAGAGACCTACTTTAAAGGTAAGAATTTGCAAGGCATGGTGAGAGCATGGAAAAGAAAGCACGGACATGGATAAGGACTTGATTTTCCCTTGTGCAACCACTTCTCATCTGTGCAAAGAGTCCATTTGATTTACACAATTACATGGATATTTCAGATGTGATGAAGGGATAGGTATAGGGGCTCTTTTTCACTCTCATCAGATGAAGATGATGTGATGAAAGGGAGAGCAAGGGGTTACTCTTAGCTCCCAGGATGGATCCTCACTCTGAAAATGCCTAGCATGGATTGCATTTTCAGAGTGATGGCAACAAGTTCGTAGAGGCACTACTGGGGTTCTCTGTGGGGAAAGCTTACAGTTATGGGGGAAGTATTTTTGCCTGTGGGATGCATATACAGTATTCCACCTGTGAGATTCCTATATAGTATTCCACAGTTTGTGGATATTAACTTCTTTGGAATGGTTATTGCCTCTTCAAACACAGAGGAAGTGTTAGGGAGAAGAAAAAGGCCGGAAAGAAACAAGTATTTATACCACAATATGTGGTAAACATCCTCCTTGCGATACAGGTAGCTAATTCACATCTAAAACTTGGAATGACTTCAGTCCTGATCTTAACCACAAGTGTTACTTTTGAGTAGTTGTTTATTTGCCATGTCCTGTGGTCTGGTGGCAATTTGGGCAGCCAAGAATTCCCAGGCTTACCACACAGTGAGGTGGCTAAGCAAAAATGCTGCTGGTTTGAATGCAAACAGTGGAAAGTCTAAACTCTGTGAAACGGCAATGTCCACTTGACTTGTCTTGACGTAAAGTGTCTACTTCTTTAACCCCCAGGGCTCTCGTACTAAGAGTGACTGGTGATTTCCCTTCATGGACTGAGCCTGGTTGTCCAAGATGGCAATTGCTGCTGCTGCAGAGGTGGAAAGCAGGGACAAAAGGTTCTTCCTGAGGAAGAGGGAAGGGTGGTGGTGCTAATGTGGTAAATCCCCCCACTGAGCTCCTCCTGTACCTCAAGAAGCAAGCTCAAGCTTCTCATCCTCCATGTTATTGCTGTCAGTTGCGTCTGTTTCCTAAAGCAACAGGAGGCCAGCTCTAGTCATGAAATATCATGGTAGATCTCTCTCCAGGCTAAGCCTAGTCTGGAACTAGGAGGAGTGTATTTTGAAGTCTTAGAAAATGCATGTCCCAGGTTGCTTTAGTAGTGATGCAAATGGTGAAGGCCACGTTGAGGGGGGCTGCTGGGAGGAGGAGGTTGGGAAGAGATTTGGCTGAATTATGATGATAGTCTGCAGTTATTCTGAATCATGCAAGAGCTCATTCTGTCCTGTATTCCCACAGCTTTTATATATGTGAGAACAAATATAAAATAGGATACAGTTTGATACAATTAATAAATTAAAAAAGTAGCAAAAGGCGAGTGTCGCTAACCTCTAGTGACAGTTCATACACAGTACATGTTACTGCCAGGCTACAGAATAATTAAGAAGTAGTGCACCAAATTTTCCACTTAACTGGGCTGAAATAGCCAAGATGGTTTTCTTGCATGCTTTTCTAGAGGAAGATGCTTGTGTCCTTCAGAAACCTCAGAGAGCTGGTGAACCTTGGGATTTCGAGGTGCAGTTCATAGATCACAGCTGGGCATACAGCCATGTCCAAGCCATTAGTGGGAGCAGTGTTCACGCAGTCAGTGCCCCAGAGTGGGACCTGAGCCTGCTCCCTGCAGGACCTGGGCATGGTGTTGTCACGCTTGCGTTTGTGTGTAGCACTGGGACATAGCTGGGTTCTTGTGTCAAAAGAGGCAAGTGTGTTGGTTAGTCCTTTTTTAAAGAAGATACTTTGACATGTAAAGTTTGCAAAATGGTGAGTTTTTTCAAGGCATTTTGGGGCTGAAAGTTAGGGATGTCATGTGCCTCAAATGTGTTTCCTGGTCCCCAGGCTTAGGTTGGCCTTGTCTTACGAGGCTCTGCCCTTATGAGAAAGGTGAGAGGTCTAAGGCTTCGGTTGCAAGCTTGTTTCTCTTACAGCACAGATCTCTGAATGACGAAGAGACTTTCGAGAGGTCAACTAGGCAATGAAAATCACAGCTCTGCTGCAGCATTCCGACAGCAGTGTGGTGATGGGGATGGGGAAACTCTGCATCCTCCCAGATGGCCTGTCTGTTGACTCACTGTTTTTTTTCCTTTTAGCAGTTTTGATTTGATGTTTTTCTTTCCTCTTTCCCCAGTGCCCTCACACCACACCCTGCCTGCCCTCCACCCAGTAATGTTTTCCCAAGTTGTCTTTGTTGCTTTTTTAACCTTCTTCTGTCTTGTCCGGAAGCTCAGGGGCATGGAGAACAGGCTCTTCCCTCTCTTCTTGCAGCAGTCTTTTATACCGTCATGACACTTTCTCTCTCTCTTTCAGTTGAGTATTTTTTTTTAACAGAGGTCATGTTTTTCTAATCCTGTGATGTTCCTTTTGCTCTCCCTTGGGCTGTTTCCAAGAGATCTTTTCAAAAACTTGCTGAAAATTGGATACAGTATCAAGCTGGAAGCTTTATGAACCTTGAGTAAAAGAAGTGTTACTTCAGGTTTTTTGCATGTTGCTCTAAACACATTCCTCTCTAGCATTTGTCTTTTTCTCAACAGAGAAATCTCCAGTTTGTCAAACTTGCTTTGAATTTGGCTTGCCAGCAATCTGCCAGATTCTTCCCAGTTAGTTACTTCCTCAGGTTTATCAGGTGTCACTTTCTACTTGCTCATCTAGATTTAATAGAGAATGGTATGAAACCAGGACAGGTTTTCACATGTGTGAAACAGTTTGGTGACTGCTTTTTCTTCTGGCTGTGAGCAAATGCTGAGTGGATAAAGTTATCCAGTCATTTTTAAACTCTGCATAAGATGGTTGTTTTTGTTGTTTGCTACAAGGCAAAATTTTCTTACCCTGATCATGAAAATGTGGTTTGAATCCTTCAACGTGGTTCTGCTGCTGTCCAGATACTGCTTCTCTGTCCTCAAATATTATTTGTTATCATGACATAGTAGGAAACTGAATTAGGTTGACCTGGCTTATCCATGAACAGTGAGTTGGTTGATTCCAATCTCTCCTCAGGGTGCTAACAGGTGGGTTTAGCTGCAATCCAAGTGCAAATAAGCAGCAGCTATCATCCACCAGGTTCTTCTCTCCCCTCCTACCTTCTTAAGATATCACTGTTTGCCTTTCTGCAGCCTCTGTTACCTTGTCAGTCCTCTATGACCTCTCAGAAGGTAATAGCTTCAAGCTTTCTTTAAATAAAACAAACAAACAAAAAAAAAAAAAAACCAAAAACCCCCACACTCAGCTGATCTGAGAATATTCTTTTATCCAACTAGTGTCTAATCTGCTCTTGCCTTTTATATTTATGTATGTTTGTATATTTATGCATATATGTATATAAATAAATCATACCGTCATAATCAGTACTGTTTTGTTGTGAATACTGATTGGAAAAACACAATGAAATTCTTGGCTTTCTTGTCACCCACAGCTTTCTTGAGAATGTGGTGAGTGGACTGACCTTTCCCTTGATCGTTATTTTACAGCTGTGGATTTATGGAATGAGGTCTTTTGAGGTCTCCTGATTCATCTTCATTTATTTGGTTGTTTCAGTCTTTATGTCTTCAGACTATTGCCCTTTTTCAGCGCTACGTTGTGGTGCGTATAGATGGACTTGGCTTGATCTGTATAGCTGCTGAAGGAGAGCAACTAATTGTTGCTTGCTTTTGATCGTATATGGATAACAGCCAAATTTAAACATCTCTGATCCAAGGATTAACTGGATCTATTAAAACCCACAGATGAGAGAGCAAACATCCAGTGGCATCCAGGAAGCTCTTTCCAAATACAAAGACAAGTTCGTTCAGCAGGCATCACCCCACTGAAACGGTTAGTGGGCAAATAGCAAATCCCGAAAGGTTGAATCCTTCTCCTGCTTTCAGCGAATTTGATTCTGATAACATCTGAACTGCTGTCTGTGATCAGCTTGATTTCATTTCAAAAGCAGTATAAGATTTTTATGTGGTGGTTCTGCTGCTGTCTGAGAACACATATTCATTTAAAATAGAAAGTACTTAAATCTACTGATGAACCCCAGATGGCTGGATAATGGTAACAGACGAGAGGTTTTGTGCTGTGTCATAAGCCAGATCTAGCGATATGGTGGATGTTTACAGCATGGAGATGGTGAAAAATGGTCGAAATGGACAAAATGAGAGCTCTTCTGCAAGGAAGAGCGCATGGCCTAGGAGTGAAATGCTAACAGGTTTCTGCTGGCTGTTGTTAGGGGCTTGTCCTGAAAGTTTTTGCATAGAGTTGGCTTTTTTTCTCCAGCGTGCATGGTAAAAGGACAAGGGAAGTTCTTTGCGGAGATTTGCTCTTCCATGTCCAACAAAAATGCACATAACAGTAAAAGCACTAAGTAAAAGGCAGTAAGCTCAAGGAGACTTTGCTGGAGTAGCCTCTGGTTATTGCAGATCCTACTCTGCTTTCCATGCCCCGCGTCACGTTATTACAGAAATGCTATTGCCCCTTTGGAGAGGAGAGTGGGAGGACAGCTTAGGCATGTGCAAAGGCTTTGCTTTGATCATCTCTCATTTCTTCTGCAGTAACATATTGTTTGTTAAATGCTGTTTACATAAGCCTCTCTGTAAAGATGAATAATTCAAAAAGCAATTAACACAGGCCTTTTGTTTCTTTAAATTTATCAATAATGTCTGTGTGATGGGAAGGGGAGTGGAAGAGTAAGTCACGGGGCATATCTTAATTTCACTTTTTTTCCAGTATGTCAAAGCTCGTACAGCTTCATACAAGCAAAGCACAAGAATCACATTTTTGTTTGCTGGCAGCATATATATGTCTGTACCTATATAAATTGTCAGAATTCCAGGCAGCAGAAAATTGGACCGCAAGTAAGTTCTCGTCTGGCAGTGTCACTTCCTGGCTAAAAGATCATGTTCTTTACTACAAAATACTTTGATTCCTCTTTCTGAAGCATTTCTTCTTCAGCTGCTGTCTCCATTAGCTACACTAGAATCTCAACTTTCGTAAAATAGCTAAACATCAGATCTGACACTTTTCCTTCTGAAAAGATGTAAGCTGGCAGCAGCATGAGTGTCCTTTTAGAGCACCTGTGTTGCAATGGATAGCATGGCTCAAAAGCTGTATTTCCAACCACAAAATTGATTCTGAAGCGAACCGTTTCTGTTCAGTTAGACTCTCTGTCATACCTGAGTTGCAGGAAGATGTCTTAAATCCTCAGAAGGAGGGATGTTCTCATTTTCCATGAAATGACTTTGCAGAATAGATGGAAGTCTTCCTAGCAGATGATGTGATTAACACATAATATTACATCCTGCTAAGAGAAATGTGACTGCTGCTTTTTAAACTAATCAATAGCATCAAAAAACCCTCCTGCTCTTTTCTTGGCACGTTGATTCTCCTGTCACACAGTAGCTGGTAGCTACTAAGGTGCTACCTTAAAATGCTCTTTGCTCTAACAGCAGAATTAGAGCGCGTAAGCCTGTGCCATTTTTGGCTTGCTGTTAGTGTTTTAAGTCTTTAAAGTCATCCACTAAAGACAACGAAGAAGAACAAAAGTTGGCTTAGATATGTGGCATGTGTGTTCTTGTTTAATATCGGAATTTCTGGTATGGCCAGGGACACATGCCAGCTTTTGCAGTAGAGGCCACAGTTCAGATACTTAAGTACTATACTAAAAATAACAGGACTATTTTAGACTGGGACCCAATTAGGGAGAGAATAACTTGTTGCTCTACAATCAGTAATCTAAAGTAGCAGGCAGACAGCAACGCTCAAGTAAACTGTGTTTTGCTTGCAAAATTGCCGGCTTTGACACTGCTTGCTTGCCATGCCTCTTGGACAAGTTTTGCGGAGGTTAAAAGAAGAAAAAAAAAATCCACTTCTTTTAAGAGACTTTGCACGCTTTACTTAAGATTTTGCTATTGCAGTGTTTAATAGCATTACAGCTTTTAATCCGGCAGCAGTGACCTGGGAAATTCCTAGAAGGCAGGGTGTGGAAGAGGAGCGTGGCAGCAAAATGCCCTCAGCCTGGCAGCTCGCAGGCTTCATCGCCCTTCCCTGTGGAAGGGCAAGGAGGGGAAGGGTGTCATGAGGAGCCAGGCAAGCGAGGAGCAGAGGGGCTAGTTTGGAGAAGGCAGCTTTGCCCCGCTCTGCTCGCTGTTGTGGAGGAGAAGGGAGGGTGGTTGCTGAGCTGTGCTGCTGTTTCTTGCTCTTTTGTGTCAAGAAGAACAGGGCAAATTGTTGCATGCTTTAAGCATCTGGAACAAAACAGTACTTTACACTTCAGCAGTTTCTCTCCAGCAGTTTTGTTTCTGGTGATGCTGCTTGCAGGCACCTTTCATCAGATCAGACAGATCTCAGGGAAGCAAATTCAAGGAATATGAATTTCACTGTGTGCAGGGGTGTTGGTGGGGAACGTGCCTGCTCCAGCATCCGAATCCTCCAATGTTGGACCGCTCCAAGGTGAACACCTGCGTTTGGACCTGGATCTCTCCTGCTCATCAGAAAGGAGGATGTAGGTGAGGGAGTGCTTTAGGTAGCTGTATGCATGGGTTGGAAAGAATTGCACTGATGTTCGAGATGAAAGTTAAGTGCATCTGAAATTTCTTTTTCTGTTGACGTCTTTCTGGCATGCTACTCTGAGTACATGAAAAAGCCAGAGTCTTTTTGGTGTTATGACTCTTACACTACTTTGAAAGCAGCTTTCTGGTTTATTCAAAATGAAAAGCTGACAGGAGTTCAAGTCCTTGTTCAACTGTGCATTCTTAAAAGCTTTTAGTATTGCATTGAACTTGTTGCATGTTGTGGTTTCAAAAGATTTTTTTGGGATTTGTGCAGAGAGTGTGATACTCCTTAAGATGTTGGATTTGCCCTTGTCCTTGCCTCAGGTGCAAATGTAGAGCCTTCCTGTGTGCTGGTTTTGAAAGTAGCACCCTGCTCTCCCAGGCTGAAGCTCGTTCCATCTCAGATGCAGTGAATTCCCATGCAAGCAGTGGCAGAGGCACCCTAGGGAAGCAGTTTGTTTTGTTGGAGAGAGGCAGATTTTATGCGCGCAGCTCACCAGTTACTTACATTCCACCTTCTGCGTGCTGCAGCAGCCTGCAAGACTTGCTGTGAAAAGTAAATGTTATATGAAGGATGCCTAGCAACTGTAGCTTTAAGTTTGTGCTGTGTCTGTGTTGTTAAAGGAGCAAATCTGTTCGCTTGATGCGACGTTTGCTAGAGAATGGCGAGTGCTGGTGGTGCCTCTTCTTGCCCTCTGTGGTGCAGCACCTCTGCCAGTAGTTGTTCATGACCATGGTTGGATAGATGTCTTAGTGCTTGTAATTCACAGATGGCAATATTAATTAAAAAAAAAAATGTTGGTTTGAATTGCCACTTATTCCAGTTTAGGTGAATGTCTCATGTTAATGACTCCAGCTGAGCAACTGGAAACCTCTTGATTTGTTGATTTCTGCCTTGAGTCAAGGGACACCGAGGTGGGCAGCTGGGAGTAGCCAGGTCTCTGATTCCAGAGCTCGTGGGTCAGAGACCTGCCCTCAGCTCAAGTCTGTGCTTTGAGCTTGCTCGCTCAAAATCCCCTCTCTCTCTTTCTCTCTCTGGATTTCTTTATTTGAAAAGGGAGTTGGTGGAGAGCCCTGTTGAGAAACTCCTTGAGAACGGACAGTAATCTGCGTGGGAGTGAGTGCACATCTGGGTGCTTCTCGATAAGAAGGGCACCAGTGGGTTAGACCACAGTTCTGGGTGGTACAGGGCAGGTGGTGGCAGTTGCTTAGGTAGCCAGTCTCAGTGTTCCCCTGTTAGGGAATCCCTTTCTGGTGATCTGTGCAGCAGCTTACTGAACTCTAGAATATATCTCCACTGTATTTGCTGTTCCTTTGTGAGCTTTTTTTCCAGTAATTACCCTAAATTATTATTTTAATGCAATGATATTTTTGTTGACCAGAGCAATTCATGAAAGTGAGTTTCATAGATTGTGTTTTATATATTTATATATATATATATATATTTTTTTACCCATTGTAAATCTATTACTTGCTGCTTCCTCTTCTGAGAGGGAATAATCGTTCTCTAGGTGCTTTTTCTATATCATTCCTGACTGACTAGATTTGTGTCCTATTCTCCCCTAGCCTTCCTTTTTGGGAAGAGGGGACCTCTTAGTTAAAAGGTGCATGTTTATTAGTATTTCCTCTCTTCTATTTCTTCTCTGTGCTTTTTTTCTCATTCTCTTATGTCCTGCTAGTACCATAAAAGCACTCAACAAGTGGGTGGGCCCTGAGTGCAGCGATTTCTGTCGATTTCTGCTATGTTTGCAGCAATTCCTTAATTCTTAATGCTCTGTTATGTGATGTAGTTTTTTTTTCCTCTGAGCATTTAGCTGTTGCTTTCAAACAAGACTTCAGACTCCTTCAACTTATTCCAGAGATGAGCACAGATAGGATTATTTGTCTTTTTGCACAATGATTTGTGTTCAAGGGAATTAAATTTGAGATGTCCTCGTGACTGTCCATTCGCTCAGGATCCTGCTATCATTCCACTGTGCTTTGCACAGAGTTCTTGGTCTCATGACTGTGAATATTTGGTATTGCCAGGAAACTTCCCATCATCTCACTGTCGATCTTCTTTCAGATTCTGTTTCAGTGAATTCACAGGCAGTGGCCAAAGCAATGATTCTTGTGAGATTCCCTCTATGGAGAAACTTCACTCTGTTTTCCTGCCCCTTGATTCTCACCTTTCAAGTAGTCACTAAGGGGGGCAAACACTTCTGTGAACTGTGGGAGATCAGACTCTTTTGAGTCTTTAGGGATGTTGTCAGAAGGAATGTATTCTTTTGAGCTGTATCATGTAGACCACTTGTCTCCACATGGCTGACAAATCTCGGATAGATCTGCCTTGTGACTTACGCAAAAATGTATTGATTCTTCCTTGTGATATGATATTTATCAAAGTCTCTTATTTTATTCTGTTATAATTTTAAACAAATCTTCTGATGCAAAGGCACTTATGGATTTGCACTTGCCTGAGTTTTCCTTGAAACCACTTCTGAAGACTGATCTGAGCTTATCATCCTCTAACCTATGTCCAGACCAGTATAAGTGTGGTGGATTACGCTTAATAGTTTGGTGGTATTCTTTTTCTAGAAGAAGGCTTGACGGAATTCTTTGTGTTCTCGCAACATATTACTGTTTTTAAGCATTTTTTTCTAAAATACTTTCTGTTAAGGGTTGATGGGTACACTCAGCTTGGAAACTGACATACTGCTGCCTTTTTCTTATAAACAGAAACATAGCATCTTTTGAAGACCATATTTCTTTTAGCTCCTTCACTTTCTATCAAGAAACCTTTAAATGGTTTGCAAATAAGATGCATTTTGGGATAGAAGGGAGGAAAGGCTTGTGTCTCTGTGTTTGGCATGAAGGCTGATAGCAGATTACTTCTAGTCTGGTCTTTGGCTTTGGCCTTAGGTTTAGGTTTGTTTTGTGCATTTGAAGCTGATCATAAACATGATATTGCTCGTTAATAATTACTCATTGAATGTACTTGTTCGCTGGGAAATATAGTCTCTCAAATTCTACAGAAAAAAAAAGGGAAAGAGAATAAATTTAGGGCACAAGTAGTGTCAGGGCGTCTCCCCCTAGCAAAGGACGGGAACTGGGAAGTTCTCACGTAGCTGTTGCAATGTTCCCAGCTCCGGCTGAAAAGCTGCTTTCTTGTCGGGTGTGGGAACTTGTTTATGAAACCTAATAGTGCTCTGTGAAACTCAACACTTAGCTGCTTAATACTCCAGCTCAAGCGATGCTCAATGAGGTGGACCGGGCACTTTGTGTATCAGCTGTTTCAGGCGTCTTGAAGTCTAAATGCAGCACTTCCTTCACTGACATTTGGAAGCCTCACTTGCTTTCAGGGGCAAGGGAGGGGAGACGCTGTCTTGGGGTAGCAGCACAACTCTGGAGCAGATGTATCCTCCAAAAAAATAAATAAAAAACTGAGTCACCCCTCCTTTCTTTTTCTTCCATACTGCTGGCCAATGCTAATACCCTTGTATTTCATCCAGGAGGGAGAAGGCAGACAATACTGTCTTTTATTACTCATACCCTGCAGGACACTATCTTCTTCACGAAGCACGGGTGGCGTCTGTCTGTCTCCATTTCATGGGAAAGATTAACAACAATTAAGGTCAACAATTAAGGTTGTGAAAACCTTCGAATAACTGCAACATCTGCTGTTATACTAGGAAAAATAAAATAACGCTTGATTTCTAATTGCCAACAGAGGACTTGCTCATATCTGTTTTGTAATTGCCGACTTGTGAAATTCCCACTGTTAACCAGTCCCTTGCCAACCAGCATGAGTTGACAATGATGTGTGTGTCAGTACTGGTTTCACCAGGAGCTACACTCTGCACCTCTGAATCTGCAGCAAGAGGAGTGGGAAGCCTGTAAGATGGGGGCACATAGTGACCCCAGCCATGGCAATAAGTGAGTGAAGTGTTTTCGAGATAGTCTGTGTCTGCAACTGGCCCCTCACTTGAGGTTCTGTCGTTGACCACATGAACTTCCAGGAGTGTTTCAGTGTCAAACCCAGTTGGATATAACTGCTTTTGCGCTCTTTGAGACAAAGCAGGGTTGTTTGCGGATAGTTTATTTTATCTCAACCAACTGTTGGTGCTTCCATAGGACCCTCATTATATGGTGAAAGAGCACCTACGCGGACTTGTGGAGGCATGTTTCTCAAAGCAATTATTGAAGCAGCGCTGTAAATAATTTTCATGTGGACTTGGTCCAGTTTGGAAACTTGAATTCCAATGACAGACTTTTGGTGTAAATGAATAACTTTCTATGATTTGGATTGGGTGATCTCTAGAGGTCCCTTCCGACTTTAACCATTCTGATAGCCAGGACTCTCATTCTGTCTTGGCTTGTGTGACTGTGTGAGGTAACTTCCTAATGTCGCCAATTACTTCCTCTGTGGATGTGCTCTGCCCTCCCTCCTGAGTATGAAAACTGCAGCGCTAGTCCCGTGCTAAAAACTGGAGCCTAGTCTGTCCCTGCTCGAACGTGGTTGCTACTCAGGGAGCTGCTTCTGTGCCGGCTTTGCACAGAATAGGAGTGATTCTGTTCTTTCTTGGGCTTTTTCACACTGAAGGCCTTATGAGATAGGCTCTCAAACCTTACCAAACTTAGCCTGCTAGTTGGAAGTCTGTACCAAGAGTCTGTGAGGGATCTGTCACCAAAGCCCTATGGAAAAGAACTATGCCTTTCCATCTCTTAGACTGTGGGAGAAGTTCAGGCACACTGCTCTGGGTTTGCTCAGCCTACCTACTCTAGAGGTAGTGGCTTTCTAGTACTCTCTCTGTCTTTGTTCTTGTTGCAGCAACTGTTTGGACCAGTGCTACTACCTGCTGCTTTTTGCAATAGTGGGAAAATGATACCTTTATTTTTCTTCTCATTAACCTCAACGTTCTGGGTAGTTGTTTTGTTTTTTGCCAGAATATTGGGCAACCTGCTCTGACAGAGAGTGCTGCACTTCAGCAGGAGCACAATATGACTGTTTGGTTGTAGTTTAGCAGAGAGTGGTGGGAAGGTTTACAACTGGAAACTTAGCTGTAAACCACAGCTATCTCCCCAGCCAGAGGAAAGAGCATTTATTCCCAACTAAGTAGTTTTCTCAAACCCAACTCTGGTAAGTGTCCAGCTTCAATACACTGCTGCTTCTCTCTTGTTCTTTGGGGCAGGGAAGATGCTCTGTTTTGCGTAATGAAGGGGTTAACTTTTGGTTAAATCAGACAGCTCTTGTGAAAATGCTGTTGCTCACTACAGACTTATGTTCTATGAATTGCTAGGCTAGAAAAGACATCTGAGCAAAGGTGTTGCAGAAAACAAGCCTGTGATGGCTCCCAAGCTATCGAATATTTTACCAAAGATTAAGAATGATATGAAGAGAGACAATCAGGTATTTGACTGCAAATTCTGTAGCACTGCTGCTCATATGAAGGGGAAAGAAAATTATAGCTTAGAATCTCTTTAAGACTAGTAGGCATCTAAGCCTTAGCTGAAGGAACCGTTTGTCTTCTTCTAGTGACAGCAAGAAGCATGAAAACCTGTGTTGCTTGTCTAAAGCACAAAGCTGTGTGAATCACAGAATCCCAGAATGGTTAAGGTTGGAAGGGACTTCTGGAGATCATCTAGTACAACCCCCCTGCACATGCAGGGTCACCTAGAATACATGGCACAGGATTGCATCCAAGCAGGTTTTGAAGATTTCCAGAGAAGGAGACTCTACAACCTCCCTGGGCAGCCTGTTCCAGGGCTCTGTCACCCTCACTGTTGAGAAACTCCTTCTTAAGTTCCTGTGGAACTTCTGGTGTCTAAATTTGTGGCCATTTCCTCTAGTCCTATTGCTGACCAACACTGAGAAGAGGCTGGCCCCATCTTCCTCACTCCTTCCTTTGAGCTACTTATAAACACTAATTACAGCCCCTCTCAGCCTTCTCTTCTCCAGGCTGAACAGGCCCAACTCTCTCAGCCTTTGTTCATAGGGCAGATGTTCCAGGCCCCTAATCATCCTTGTAGCCCTGGACTCTCTCTAGCAGGTCCACATCCCTCTTGCACTGGGGAGCCCAGAACTGCACACAGTACTTGAGGTGCAGCCTCACCAGGGCTGAGTAGAGGGGCAGAATCACCTCCCTTGACCTGCTGGAGACGCTCTTCTTAATGCACCCCATGATCCCATTGGTCCCACTGCTGCCTCATGGTCAACTTGTCGTCCACTAGGACGCCCAGGTCCCTCTCTGCAGAGCTGCTCTCCAGGAGGTCGGTCCCCAGCTGGTACAGGTGTCTGGGGTTATTCCTGCCCGGGTGCAGGACCCTGCACTTGCCCTTGTTGAACTTCATGAGGTTTCTCACCGCCTAGTTGTCCAGTCTGTCCAGGTCCCTCTGGATGGCAGCGCAGCCTTCGGGGCTATCAGCTACTCCTCCCAGTTTGGTGTCATCAGCAAACTTGCTGAGGGAGCACTCCACCCCTTCATCCAGGTCGTTAATCAATAAGTTGAACAGGATCTGACCAAGGACTGACCCCTGGGGGGGGACACAACTAACCACAGGCCTCAAACTGGACTCTGCACCACTGATCACCACCCTCTGAGCTCTGGCATTGAGCTAATTCCTAATCCACCTCACTGTCCACTGATCTAACCCACACTTCTGGACCTTGCCCAGGAGGATGCTGTGAGGGATGATATCAAAAGCTTTGCTGAAGTCAAGATAAATGACATCCACCACTCTGCCCTCATCTATCCATCTAGTCACTCCATCATAGAAGGCTATCAGGTTAGTCAAGCATGATTTCCCCTTGGTGAATCCACATTGACTACTCCTGAGCACCTTCTTCTCCTCCACGTGCCTGGAGACAGCAGCCAGGATGAGCTGCTCCATCACTTTTCCGGGCATGGAGGTGAGACTTACTGGTATGTAGTTGCCTGGCTCCTCCTTCTTGCCTTTTTGGAAGACTGGGGTGACATTGGCTTTCCTCCAGTCTTCCGGTACCTCCGCCGTTGTCCAGGACCTTTCAAAGATGATGGAGAGCAGCTTAGCTACAACATCCACCAGCTCACGCAGCACTCTGGGGTGCATCCCATCAGGGCCCATGGATTTGTGGGTGTCAAGTTTCCTTAGGTGTTCTCTGGCCCAATCTTCCTCTATGCAGGGCAAGTCTTCCTCTCTCCAGTCCTCCTCTCTTTTCCCTAGGACCTGGGATTCCAAAGGGCTGCCCTTGGTAAACACTGAAGCAAAGAAGCCATTCAGCAACTCTGCTTTTTCTGTGTTTTTCCCAACCAGGACACCCACCCCGTTCATCAGTGGACCCACGTTTTCCCTGACCTTCCTTTTGTTGTTAATATATTTGAAGAAGTTTTTCGTGGTATTCTTAACATCCCTTGCCAGGTTACATTCCAAATGTGCCTGAGCTTTCCTGGTCGCATCTCTGCAATCCCTGATGACATTCTTGTATTCCTCCGAAGAGGCCTGTCCTTTTTTCCGCACTTTGTATACGGCCGCCTTCTGCTTGAGCAATGCCAAAAGCTCCTTGCTCATCCACGCAGGTCTCCTGCCTGCTCTGCCTGACTTCTTACACATGGGGATGCGCCATTGCTGGGCATGGAGGAAGTGCTGCTTGAAAACCAACCAGCTCTCCTGGGCCGCTCTTTCTTGTAGAGCCCTAGCCCATGGGATCCTTCTAAGCAGGCCTCTGAAGAGGCTAAAGTGGCCCTCCTAAAGTCCATGGTTGCAGGGCTACAACCAGAGATGGTGTGAGCCACTTTTAATAAAGTAGTTCTGAAAATCATTAGAGCATTGCAGATTAGTGAGGCAGAAACAAAAATTGAGGCTCTGCTGATGCATCTGACAAATTGATTGTATTAGTGATGCATAAACACCATTATAGATCAAAATACAAAGGAAAAAAAGCCACTCCTCTGAGTTGCTATTTCTTCAATTAACAGTAGCAACTGAAAATACCAATTTTCTGAAATTCAGGCAGGCTTCTGAGAGAGACCTTATCTGCTGCCTTTTTGATGAGACTCTTTTAATTTACTGCAGAGTATTTTGTGAGGAGAATTTCATGCTGTTTTTGAAGAGGAAATCATGCATAGACTCTCTGCCTCAAACAGCAAAGAAAACCTGGGAAAAAGAGAATTGAACTACAGGATTTCTTTAATACTATTTTTTGAGGTGGAACAGTTGCAGCAGAGGTTTGCTATGTCAGCTGCAGGGATTCTTGCTTTCTTTTACATCATGCAGCTGGTAAAATAGCTCTTCATTTACTTAGTTTCATGCAGACATATATGAATGTGTGTATATATATGTACATATGTACATTCTAAAATATGCTAAAGATGGGAGAAGCTAAAACTGCATCAGGATAAACTTCTGCAGCACAAGGGCTGAGAGTTTGGGGATACACTGTAAATTGTTCGGAATGATTCTCAATATTGTTCTGCAAAGATGGGCTTGAGGTAACAGTGCTGTATCATGTGGCTGTTTATCTGGGGTAGGATTCCTCCTGCTATTTTTGAGTGTCGTGACTGTATCTGCTTACATCTGAGCTAGTTTCCAGTACTCAGCAGAGAGAAAGGTGCACCCTGGAGGTGCAGCTCTTCTGAGCCATTACAGCTACTGTACACTGAGATGGGCATTAGCTATTTCTCCTCCTGAGCTGCTATGCTAGAGCAGAGTTGTATATTTACCTTTTACTCTGGATCCATAGGATTGTGGTTTTCCTTTGGTTCTCTTTCCCCAGTAACACAGATTTATGGTCAGTTCTGGACTTGGCCCCAAGCACTGCTGGCCTGTCAGGGGTCCGGGGCACTTGGTGCTTTGCTTGTCTTGCTGCTGCTGCTAACGCTGGTTGGACCAGCTCAAGGGTGGGAGTTTGCACGTGGGGCCTGTGTGCTGCTTCCAAGCTTTCGGAATACAAATGCTTTGTGGGTCAAAATATGCTGGGACGTAAGGCAAGATATTATGGAAGGCACTTAGACTATATCTGGAGCCTGCACCTTTTGAGAGCAAATACTCCCTATTTCCAGTCTGAAGATTACCTAGGGATGTTGCTAGTTTAAGGCATATTTAGTTAACCTTCAGTGCTGATGACGTTTGGTGCTTCATGTCTCTGCTATGTCTCTGCTGAGGCCTGAAACAACAGATTTGCTTTATGGCATCCTGAAAGAACAGGGAAGTAGCTCTTAATGTAGGTGGCTTGGCAAAATATTCTAGTCAAGTATTTGGCCTGCTACCCAGCCTTCGATATGTAATCTTTGGGTGCTGCCAAAATACCATTCTAATTAGGTTGACATAGTCTATAAAGCCTGGGTGGTATTACTGCAAATTCCTTCCCTTCTCTTTCCAAAGCTGCATTTTTGAAAGGTTTGATGGAGACTGTGACACTTACAACCTTGCCAGTGTCTCCATGGCATTGCGGGCAACTTGTGACCTTCAGGATCAAAGGCGGGAGCAGCCTCTGTCGTTCTCCCTGTGCAGGTGCAAGCTAATAGCAATAAATAAATGTACGCCAATGCACATGGCACATGTGATCTGTTGGCCAGACTTCAGATTTTATTGAACATTAACGCATTAACCCTTCTACAAAATATTAACCTATTCTCTGAGTTTATTTTCCATTTTGTGTATGCTGAGTTGGGAAAGCTCTGCCCTGTTTGTCCCACAGTGGTGTGCTTGCAAGCAGGTCAGTATACTTGCTTTTCGGATGTCAAATCTCAAGGAGGGGGAAAGACCTCGTGTGTGTGTGTGTGTGTGTATATGCAATTTTTTTTGTTTTCTAATTTAAGAATTTCCCAGGGTGTACTTGAGAACAAAGAACCAGTAGCTTTGAAACCATGTTCTGAAAGCGAGTGTTTGGCTCGGTTATGATGCTGATTGCCTTCTGCTAACTTTAAGTCACCCTTGGGTTTGAGGCTTGCAGGTTGCATAATCTGTCAGATGAGTTTGCTGGCATTACAAAATGGTCTCTTTGCTCTAATAAGATTTTGTTGTCATCTCTTAATAAGGTGGTATTAAAAAAGGTACAACTATGTCATCAAAATTTTAACATTGCAAATGTTATTGCAATTGAGAATACCTTGTCAATTGTGGTGTTGCATTGCACAGGAGCGATTGAGTAGAACTTCAGAATTGTAAACGTGAAGCGAGATTGGTGCAATTTTTATACTCCAGCCAACCGGGAAGCATGTGTGGCTTCTCATTCCTTTGGGTCATGCTCTGTGCTGTCTGCATTTCCCTGCAAGATCCTCCTTCAGCAAGGCTGGACTTTCTGCTCCTCTCCAGAGCAATGCAGTGTTTGCTGGAGTTGCCTCCTTGAGCTCTTTGTGGATAGAAGCTGAGCCAGGTCTTCCCTGCTCCCTTGGGGTTCGTGTAGTCTAGGGCTCAGTTACCTGGCTGAGTTACTTGTGGCTTTAGTGAGTTACTGCCACAGCGATGCTGTGGTAACTGCCTTATGCTGCTGTACACAAAAGGCAAAATGGATCGCCTTATTTGTCACTTATTTATTCCCCTGCTGCATTTCATCTGGCCTGTGGTGGTTTCTTCATCTTAGCTATACATGATCAGTCAAATTCTTTGGAATAAATCATATTTTGGACTGTGTCCCTGGGAAGTGAAGTCCTCTCTAGCGCAAATTAAAGTACTGTTGATATTGGGGAACACTTCTCTGCTTACAGCATGTAATTCTTCAGTGATTAAACAGAAAGGCTTTCTGTGGATGATTCTAGCCATGAGGTACAAGAGGTATGTTAAGAATAACCTATGCACTTAAGTGGACCCTTTATTACTAAGTAGCATGCTGTTTGAATTGCAATGTCTAAACTTGCCCTCTAGCTTCAGCCATTTATAGGGTATTAGACAATGTAAATAAACCAGAGCTTATTCCCTAACATAAATTATAGATAACTGTAAAAGCTGCTGTCAATTGATTTGCTTTAAAAACATGAACCTGGCTGTCTAAATAAAAGCTTTTGATAATCCTAGTTAACAGCTCTTCAAAAAGAAAAACTTCTACTGAGAGAACAGCAAAGGACACATGTATACTTACTGATGATGTCTGAACTGTGGGCATTAAGCCCTGTGAATGATCAGGCTGAGAAACCTTCCTTCATGGTGCTTTTTGGAACGGTATTTTGGCCCACTTGAAAATTGCCTGGAGCGGGAAGGGCCCAATGTGGCTGCTGTCAGTGGGTGTCCATCCTTCTGCAGCCTTTCCTGTGCAAACCCTTTGGTTTTCGGGATGGTTTTGCGGGCGAGAGGCTACCGAGTGCTGGGAAAGGCCTTGCTGAGCCCTCTGTCAAGCCTGCTGAGAAGGAACTCCCTCCTAAAAAGCGTCCAAGCAAAATAATGCAGGCCGTGAATAGCAGGAGGAACGAGGGAGGAACAGATGCCTTGAGTGAAAGGACTTAAAACGGCTTGTGTGACAAAAGAGGGCTTTTGTGTGTGTGTGCGTGTTCCTTGTTTTAGTCAGGAAGGGAGGAAGGGCTTCTGCCTGCTCCGGGCGGCTCTCCAAAACCAAGCAGCACTGCAGAGACGCGAGGGAACAGGGTCAAGGTGTGTTAGGCTGCAGCTCTGCTCCTTGGAGAGTCCCTTTTGCAGCCTTTCTGTTCTGCATTTAGGCCCATAGATCTCCTGAGCTTACATCTATGGGGAGCATCCTTCTCTGCTAGGTGTAGGGGAGGTGGAGTAAATCAGATAAAGCTTTTTCAGTGGAATGCTAAGCATGTGTGCTGGTTAAACCGCATTTTTGGCCATAATCTGTAATGGTAACATTTCTTCAATGAAAATTAAATGGAACACACATATGCCAATTAATGAGCATTATTTGTGTGGGAACTAGGGGGGAAATGCCTTGTGTCTAGGTAGATCAGCCACTCTCCTCACAGTCTGGAGCCACTGATTTTCCATGCCCCACCACTAGACAAAACCACCTGCACTAGGGGAAGGTGTAGTGGCTTCATGTGCTGGATCCAAGAAGAAATAGTTTTTCAAGTATGCAACTAAAGCAGACTTCACTTGATACCATAAGTGTGTGTGGGGGGAAGTACCTTCTAGGAAGTGCAAATGCTTTTATTTTCTTGGAAACTTATGCAAGTGACGCCTCCGGTGGGGTACCTGGAAAGTAGAGAATTTCAGAGACGGGCTGGCACTGAACAAAGAGGAAAGTTCCTCAGTTGCCTGAGCTGCTGCAGTTGTTGGCTGCTGCTGGGAAGGAGTTGTCCAGTTCCCCTTGTCTCCTGCCATTTACCTTATGGCAGCAGAGCTGCTTGTCACATCTGAATTTATTGCATTTTCTTTCCTGAGCAGACAGCTACCCCAGCTTCCCCATCCCGGGAAGCTGGGGTACAAGGAACATGCCCTTGAGTGCCATGTATAGCCAAAGAGGGGCAAAGGAGCCACCAAACTGCTGGGAGAAATGGAGCAAGCAAGCAGAGCAAGGGAGGAGCAGGAGTGTGGGATGTCCCCTGCTTGGCAGTTGCAAGCTATTAAATCATCTTAACTGTTGTATAACTTCAGCCTAAGTCTTCAGGTTGGATAACAGCCTAAAATAACACAGGAGGAGTGTAGTATTTAGAACATTTCCCAACAGTAGAAAAATCTGAATTCTGTGATAAAAGCAGGGTGACTAAGTTGGGCAAAAATCAAAATTTAAAAAGCAGGATGGAAAATTGGAAAAGATAACAGTGATAGAGCTTCCCCCTCTCCTCCCGTTTCTGGAAGAGAAGGTGCTTGTGAGAAAATATGCATAGCAGATGGCCACTAGTCCCTGCACCTTCAGCTGAAGTGGTCCTCAGTCGGCATCCTGTGTCCCCATCATGCAGCTATGGGCCTCCCTACTTTTGCATGTCATGTGCTGGAGAGGTTGTGGCCCCCATGCCATGATGTTCTCTACTCCTGTTTCTGCTTAAAGTTTCATTTAGGTTCAGATGCAACCTGTTTAGCTGTCAAAAGTTCCTGTTTCAAGTCAATAGACAGTTTAGCTGTTAGGAGAAGGGACAAGAGTTTGAGAGAGCAAGGTGTGAAACTGCAGAGTTTCACAGATATTTCATGACTTGATGACATGATTGAACTTTAAACTGGGATACAGGGATACATCATTTGGGAGTATGGGAAAGACTCTTATGTAAATAGGCAAGGGACTGAATGGGCAGGACTTTTTATCTTTGCTATCAGTGAAACTCCCTGGACAAAAGAAAAATATGAATATACATGCTACCCAGAAAGCTTGACGAGGCTTTTCAGAATTTTGGGCAGCTTCAGGAAATTGAAAAATGCTGAAGTTTTTTTTTTGGTTTTTTGTTTTTTTTTTTTTTTTTTTTGGCAAGACTTAAAGTGAGATGGCATCAGTTTTTCCTGTGCTAACTTCTAAAGTATGTATCTGTTTTGGCTTTCAAAAGCCTAAATTTCTGTTGCCAAGATGCTTCAATTTCTGGCAAAAATACAATGGCAAATGGCTTCCTTTACAAGGTGTAATATTTAGACTAACAGCTTTGCAATTAAGAATGGCAAAGAGAATTATATTCCCTTTTTCATAAGACCAGATTTTTTCATATGGAATCGTGGGAGTGTTTGGACTTGACTGAAGTGATTTTTTGATTGATGACTTGTATTTTGAACAATACTTTTCATTTAAGTGTGCAACACTCACTTGAAACTTGAACAATGCTTTTGTTTTCCAAGCCATATTAAAGTATTACTTTAGTAATACTTCAGTAATACTCTAGGGTAAGTGCTTTATATGTCATAAACTTGCAAATGTGTTTTAGCTATGGGTATTACATAAAATATGCCAGCCCGTGCAGGGGAAATGGGAAGAAATTAGGAAATCTGCAGGTGATAGTCAACATTATCTGATATTAAGCTCACTAGAACAGTAAATATCTGTGATGATTAATCCTTTGCTGTTGGGGAGAGAGAGAGAGAGAATTCTGGTGTATTTGAGGTGACATTCTGGAGTGTCAGGCCAGAAAAAAGCAAAAAAACAAAAAACACTTGCTCAAAGGGGAATTCATAAATATTGGTTCCTAGTGTTGGAAAGAGCTGAGACACTGTGCAAAGGCAGGGACTTTCAGAGCTGAGGAGAGAAGTAAGCATGTGCTTGTAGTGAGTAAGAGGGGGAAGTGGAAAATAAGAGGGTTTGGAAATATATTCAAATACTATTAGGTTGTCTGTGGTGGTGGTGGTGGCGGCAGGAGAAAAAGGCAACAAAATGGGTGGCCTTTAAAATTTCCCTCTGCCATCAGCGTATGCTGTTAGTGTGTGACTCAGTGCCTAGCTGAGCAAGGGTGGTTTGTTCCTTGCACAGAAACGGGCCAGTTTGGTTTGGAGTTGGAGTCTTTTGGTTATCTTTGTTTCCCAGGTTGCACTAGTGAAACGGAGTGAGTCCTTTTGACCAAATGATCACCCAGGATAGATAATGAGGAGATGGGTATTGCCTGCTTGAAATCACCACTGAAGGAGGGATAGTTGGAAATCCTGGTATGTTCAGGTTGCTAGTGGTTTAAATCCAATGGCAAATGCATGAACTACATAGTATGCTTTAGGGTGTAGCTTCTGTCCTGCCAGACAAGGGATGTGGCTGCACCTTTCCTTCCAGCCTGCATGTTTCACCTTTGTGGGAAGCCATATGGATCCCTTCCTTGTGTGGAAAAGCATGAGCCTCTTGGTTTCCACACAGCTGAGGGCTTTAGGCTGTTAGACTTTGGGGCCTTTAGGAAGATTTGATCGCATGCCTCATGCTCTCTTAATCCAAATCTTATTACTGTTTTAACTGTGGCTGTGTGAATAGGAAGTGTAAGCAAAAATATACATCCATATAACTATCTTGTATCACAGGAGTGCAGTTCACATCTGTAAATGTGCATAAAAATTGAAGAACCTTTGCAGATGCCATGGAGTGATGAAGACCTTGGACAGGGAGAAGGCACTTGAGTTCTTGCTGGTTGATCTTTGTACAGACCAACAAGACAGAGGATTCTCATTTCACTTGTTCCTCAAGACGTTGTTAGTCTAGGTGAGTTCTCCCAGACAGTCTTGAGAGTGACTTACAAAGATCATAAAATATTCTCCTCTGTTGCTTTAAGATTTTTGCTTTAATACCCATATATTAAACCCAAGGCCTTTAGGTAGGTCAAGATTTGAGAGAACCTTGAAGGTGCTTTTTTATTCTTGTAGTTATTATTTTATCCTTCTTCTTCCAAATTAATCTGCAAGTGATTGTTTGTTTTTCCCTATTATTTTATTCCTGGCTTTAAAGACTTTGACAGATGGCACATGTAGAACCTGGAAAACTTCCTGCTTTGGCAGAGTGACCATCCCTACTGCAGTACTGTAGGTGCGTAGGCTGCCTATGCTTCTAGAGGGCTAAGTAAGATACCGTTCTCTTTCCTGAGAGTATGCAAGAAACAAGCTGTACATCAGTAAACATACCTGATGACAGGCTTAATTCACTGATAATTAAATCTACTAGTTTTGTAGGTAATTTGACTATGAATAGAAATAACTAGATCAGAGCAGCAATAGTATTCAGGATCTGTAGCCAGAAGGGTTTTTTTTTGTCCTTCCCCCTCCCTTCCCCCCTGCCATGCTAGATCATTGAACAGCTGAAGTTGGAAGGGGCCTCTGGAGATATGCACACCACTAGAGAAGTCAGCTACAGCAGGTTGTCCAGACTTATGTCCAGTTGAGTTTTGCGAACCTGATCATGCTCACATGAACACACACACACACACACACACACACACACACACACCCCCCAAAAAAAAAGCTCTTTTTCAGACAGAATGTCCTGTGTTGTCATGTATGCCCATTGCTCTTGTCCTGTCACTGGAGACCGCTAAAGAGAATCTGTCTCTGTCTTCTCTTTTAAACTCTTCCAAACCATGCCCATACATGCTGATAAGATCCTTCCTGAGCCTCAACAGGATAAGGAGACACAGCAGCAACAGCAGGCTAAGTCTCCAGTCCTTTAATCAACTTTGTGGCCTCTTTGCAGGACTTACTCCTATATGTGCCTGTCTGTCATGTAGTAGGCAGCCTGAAAGAGGACAGAGCACTTCAGATGTGGTATCACCAGAACTGAGCAGAGCAGAAGAATCTCCTACCTAGACCTGCTGGCAATGTTCTTCCTAATGCAACTTCTGGTGCTCTTGGACTTCTTTGGGGCACGTTTGTGGTTCATGGTCAGCTTGTCTGCTCGTTGACCTCCTGTACATTATTCCTCAACAGGTACAGGACTTTTCGCTTCTATTAGTTGAAATTTGAAATCCCTAACAGCCTGTTTCTGCATCTAGTGAGGTCCCTCTGGCAGCACATCCATTTAGTGCATCAGCCACTCCTGCCAGTCTTGGGCTGTCTTCAAACTTGTTGAAGATTCACTCTATCCCTTCATCTGGGTTATGAATTAAGATATTAAACTGTTGGCTCTAGTATTGACACCTGGGGTATGCCACTGGTGGCTGGGCTCGAGCAGGACTTTATGCCACTTATCTCAACTGTCTGGGCCCTGCAATTAAATCAATTTTCAGACCGTTTCACTGTCTGCTTATTTATTCCTGTAGTTTGCCTATGAGAATGGTTTGAAAGATGATGTCATAAGCCTCGCTAGATGCGAGATAAACAATGTCCACTATTGTCATCCAGCAAGTCAGTCATTTCACTGCAGAAGATTATCGGGTTGGTTAAGCACAACTTCCCTCTTCGTAAATCTGTGCAGACTACTACTGATCACATTCTTCTCCTTCATGTGTTTGGAAGTGGTTTCCAGGATTATTTGCTAGGTCACCTTCTCTGAGATCAGTGTGAGACCCAGCCTATAGTCCCCTGGATCCTCCTCCTTGAAGATAAGAGTGATATTTGCTTTTGCCCTGTCCCCAGGCACCTCTTGCTGATCCTCCCTGGCTTTGAGAGGTAATTGAGAGTGACCTTGCAGTGACATCAGCAAGCTCCCTCAGCACTCGTGGGCACATTCCATCAGGACCCATAGTCTTGCGTAGGTCACTTGTATAAGTGTTACCTAACGTGGTCTTCCTTCACCTTCCTTGATTTAGACTCTTCCTCTGGTCTCATCTCATGCCAAAGAAATGGCAGCCCTGTAACTACATACGGACTTCTAACTTGTCCTGTGTGTTCCTTGTGTTTCACGCATTAGTATAGAGATACTTCAGAGAGGCACTCCGGTGTCTTGATTTCTGAGAAGGGCAAGGAAAGCTTTCTCCTTAATACAGTCCAATAGGCACTTCCTTATTTGTGTGCACACGTTTGTAGTGATTCCACTTCTCTTTTTTTTTCATTGGTTAGGATGTTCTTTTGTTCATGTCAAATGTTCATTTGTTCTCCAGCTTTGTCCAACACTTCCTCAGTTCATTCCTGGTCATTTTCTTCCTTATCATGTGTAATTCAAAACTCTCTGCCAGATTGGCCAGCCTGTCGGCAAGGATGCTTTTATCCTACCTTGTCTGGTGGATCTCATCTCTTACCATCTTCTGCAGTCCTCAGGAAGAGTCTCGTAGTCATGGAAACGAAAACTATGTTGACAACGCTGTGCAACCAGTTCTTAATCCACAGTCTTCCTCAAGTCCGTCCCAGTTACTGGAAGGATCAAGGAGAAAACTATCTGGAACTCTGTGCCCTTGACCATAACTTCCACAGCCATGTAATCCCACTTCCTACTTCCTGGGTCTGACAGTACTGTTGGCCTCCATGTGGAGGAGCAGAGCTCTTCCACAGCAGGTAGATGTTGTCACTGACACTGGGCAGCTGTTGGCAGTCTCAACACAAGGTCCTGAGCACAAGCACTCAGGAAGCAGCAGACCTGCCTAGACAACAGAGTAGGTTGGCAGATGGGAGTCTCCCTCTTCTGTGACTTTCTGCTTCCTCGTGGTACTCCTGTGTAGTGCAGTCTCAGGGGACACGGATGCTCCATTTGACAGCACTCCCAACTCCTCATTAGCTATGAGGGTGCTGAATCTGTTCTGTGGTTGTATTTTTAGATGGAGCAGAAGCATTCCTGCTGGTGCTAGAAGCTTCTAGCCTTTATCTTGGGAGTTTCTACTTTCCAGCCTGATAAACACTTGAGTCTGCCTGCCCTCTGCTATTTATGGGGATTTGGAGTCTTTGGGTCTAGATTCACAATAGACTCTTTTTTAAATTGGAGAATATCATACCGAATGTGATTCTCTGTATGACATTTGAGGTCTGGTTTATCGTGACTGTACTTCTTTCAAGAACTCTGTCTGAGGAAGACCTCTTAAACCAGCAAAGCTTGTGGAGTCTCTTGGTTTTGAATGTGCTTACACTGTCTGGGTTGCTACTGTGTGACTGTTGTTCTAGCCATTGAATATGCTGAGGTTTGTAGCAGTGCAATTACATGGTTTGTTTTCTATTTAGAAGCCTTCAGAATTTCCTTCCCCCATCTAAGGGCTATTAAGAAAAGGGCAGTAACTTGGCACTTGAGTAACTTCATGTGATTTGTGCTGTTTAACTTGCATATAAAGAGACCTTTCAACTTAAAACACAGTTAAGACCTCTGAAGGGAACTGACATGCTAAAAATCAAATTTAAAGTCTATAAGAAAGAAAAAGCTGTTCTAAAATACTAATTTTTATCTGCTGAACATATGAATTGTCCCCATAAAATTTATTACTCATTGATGTTGTGGTACAATAGGGCCTTAGATCTCAAAGGTGAGCAAAGGCTTTTTGTATTACTAGGGCAGGACTGCTTTGATAAACTGCTTTTAGACAGACAAAAGAGATGTGATCTTAAATCAGCGTTAATGTATGACTGACTGGGAATGATATCATCTAAGGATTATTGCTTCCCTCTGTTTCTGCGGTGTTTACCGGTGAATACTGAGGAATGTCGCAGTGAAACAAATAGGTCTTGATAAATTAGGCAATCTTGACTCGGGCTATTGTTTGCCATAATTGATGATCTTCCACTGGTGTAATGGGGCTGTAGTGTAAACTGCAGCACGCCTGAGAGCAGACAAATTGGTCTGGTATTGTTTGGAAATATACCTAGTGTATCTTGCAATATGGGAATCTGTGGCTTTTGCTGCAACGTCTATCTAGTGGAAGATTGGTTTGGTCCAGAATAGCCTGCAATTGAATTTACAGCAATCATATGTTTTCCTATATTAATAAAATTGTTGCAGTACAAGACTGATTTCTTTTCCCTTACTCCTTTTCTTAAAGTTTCTTTAATCTCTCTGAGTTTACAGGCTAATCACACAGTTCTCTTTGTTCTTGTTGCATTATCCCAGCTTCAGAACATCTACTCCAGTGACTTCCCTGACTTTTAACTTTTGATGTACTTACAAAAAAAGCCCTTTATTCCCCCAAATGAAAGACTTTTGGCACACATTGGCCAAGATAAAAGGCGTTTCCTTAAATCTGTATTTAATTCTTCCAGAATACACAGGGAGAATGAGGTAAATCTTGCCCTGAAAATGAAATCTGGCCTGTTAAACTGTTCCCTTTTTAAAACCTAACTGCAGACTTTTAGGTGTGGAGTGGGAGTTAGGTAGTTTAGCTGTAGAGCATTGTTTATATGTTTAAAGACATGTCTGGTGAAAGGTCCTAGCAACGGTACAAGCTGGGCATCGTGCCGGCAGTTAGTTGTTTGAGGGTATGTTTTATTTCTCCCGTGAATCCTTTAAGACTTTAGTTTTAACTTAGGTGAATCTTATAGGAGAAGTATCTAAAATAAACAGCTTGATTTATGCATTATAGTGGATTAAACTCATTTACAAATATGTTGTTGCCAAGAACAGTTTCTTCCCCAGGGCAATTAGCTATATGACCTGACCCCAGAAGGTTGCTATCAGGAAAACAAGAAGCACAATAACTTTTTTTTTCCTGGAAGGGAGCTCCCGGGAACTGGTCAACCTTCCTGGTAGACAAGAAAGCTAATTTTTCTCCAGCGTGGTTTTTTTTTTTTTTTTTTCCCCTAGGACTAGAGATAGTAACACTTTCTAGAGCAATGGATGGTTTTATTGGATAATAGGCTGCAGCTTCTGGAGTGTTTTTGACAAGACATCCTGTGTCTTTGTCCATTTTTTAACTCCTACCAGAACTAACTCATTCCACAGTGGAGAGCAGTAAGTAGTCTGTTCAACCGAAGCCTTTTGTTTTGAATCAATTATTGATCATTGTAACACTGAAAAAGAGTGGAGCTTGTGTGGGGTAGGAGTGAAAAGCCATCGTTAACTTGGGAGTTTTCTTTCTCCCCTTCCTCTCTGTTGAGAGGAGAATAGGCACTTGTTTCATATGGGAGAGGTGTCACTAGCCAAATGAAAGTGGTTGGGAGAAATCTTGTGATTGGAAAGTATTGTGGGGAAATGCTTTTGACTTAGCTTTCTTTGCATTGTTACAAAGTGGTAGTTAAAATCACTTGCTCAGCCTCCAGCAGTGTTGCTTCAGTAGTCTTCTGTCATTTTTACTACTTCAGCTGTGTGCGCCTCTAAACATGCTTGCAGTGGGTTTCTGCTCCAACTCAAGAACTGAGCACAGAAGTAGAAAAACACTCCTTTTTTTTCTGGAAAAGACTCTCTACATGCAAATCTGCATCTCTTTGAAATACTGCATGAGAAAGAAGCCCTGAGGGAAAAGACAGGCTGGAAAGGGTAAAAGGGGGAAGCAGGAGAGTAACTAAGTGCTGAAGGCTACTACTGCGTAGGTGGTTGTCACCTTAGCTAGCTCCCATGTTACTGCGTTTTCTTTCCATGATGGAAAATGCAGCGTTGGTGGATGAGTGCCAATCCTCAAATAGTTAGGGCCTGTGTGTTAATAAAAGTTCTCTCTCCTGCCTGGGATGGGCAACAGAACAGGAGCCGTCCTGCCTGAGAATAGCTGTCTTGGGCCGTTTAGCAGTGTATCAAATGAATGTGTTTTCCTGGCTGCAGACAGCAAACTTGCAGATCCGTTACTCCAAGTCGATGGAAATCCTTGTCACCTCGTCTTACTCCTCTCAGTCTTCCCCCTCCAACTGTTTTCAATAGTAAATTGACGAAATGTCTTCAGTATGGTTTCTGACAATCTGTTTGTCCTCTACAGGTCCTGTGAAGCAGTAGACATAATTTGAAGAAAATTTGAAGGAACAAATGGCTCTAGCTGGCTGCCCAGACTCCTTTTTACATCTTCCTTATCGGATAGTAAGTAATGAAACTGCGTGTTCATGTCAGATGGAAGCAGCGTGTTGCTATGTGCCAGCAACTGATTGTGAATTTAAACTTTTTGTGAAAGTCTAGCTACTCTCTGGGTTTCACCAATTTTTAGTAACGGAGCCTATCATCCTGTAATCGACTTACTGTTAGGAGAAGTGGAACTGGGGAATTGATATGATGTATTGCCTAAGATTTGGTGCCTTTTCCTGGATTAGCCAGTTTGTAATTGGAGGAAAGCACTCCATTCCCCAGGAAAAATAGTAAGCAGCAGTACCAGTGAAATGTCTTGCACCAGAAAGTACCGTGTTTGCTGAATGTTACACTTGCAGGAAGAAAGGCAGATTGTATGTTTGTTTAGTTGTTATCTTGTATCTAAGCAGCCAATATGGCACACTGCAAAGAAAATATACTTAAAAAAAAAAAAAAAAAGAGTTCAGTGATTCTAGGCAAAAACACACACAGTTCTTCTTTTTCCAGGCAATTGTGGTCAGCATACTGCATGCATTGTATTTTTTTATGGAACTGCAAATCTGCTGTTTCAGGCTTGGCCTGCTTTTTGCCCCCTCCTTCCTTTTTCTTGCCCCCTCCATTGTTTTCATGCAGTGCCTACCATCATAAGGATTCAGTTATGACTTTGGTCTCTGCAGATGCACAAATGATTAAATAGAGAACCATATGACATTTAAGCCTTTTTCCCCTCTGTTTCAAGAGAAACACTGCCAGTGATTACTCCAGCCAAGCTACTCACTTAAAAAGAGGAAAAATTCTATATAGGATACTTCTATTTCATAATACATAAACTTTTTTTTCCTTCCAACAGGAAACCTTGCATTAGTTAAGACTAACTTTACTATGTGCAGTTGTCAGTTGAATTTACTCTAATGTTTTTCCTGAAAACAGGAAAAATGAAGCAGTTCTGTTCTAATTGCTTTTTAAGTTGTAGAGATTGAATGGACTTTGAGAAGTTGGGTGTTGTGAAAATCTGTGCTCTTGCAGCTAGGTCTGTGAATTGATGTGCCTGGATTTCTTAACTTTGGTTGCAGTGTGAATTGTACAAATTCATTTGGAGCGCCATCTGAGTCATGCCAGTCAGTTGAAGGAATGGAGATCTATAGAAGAGAAATATTAAATTGTAGACAGTCATTCTGAACCACAAGTTCTTTACCAGGTATGAAACTTTCTCATAAAAATAGTGTCTTTACTGCCCCAGTTCAGCCACCGTGAGGTATATCAACAATTTGTCAGGCTGCTTTCCAACTGTGCACTTAGTCTTTCCTTGCTAACTAGGAGAGTTAGAAACAAATTAAAAGTGAAATCAGAGATTCTAATGTGGTCATGAGAATTCTGAAGCCAAAGCACTAAGAAGGCACTCTCCATTCACCTCAAATCTGTTTATATTTTCTCAAAGTCCAAGAGCATCCATAGATGGAGACAGGAGTCTCTCCATCACGGTTTGCTCTTGCACATGTCTGCGTCTCTGTTGGATCCCACACTCTTGTCAAAGCAACAAAGTGCATGGCTTAAAATGTTGGGAACATGAGTCCTCACTAATATTTCTGGTCCTAGCTTGCCTATGTTAACTATCCTAAGTGCTTGTAGCAGGTTTAAAGACTAGCTCTAGAAGCCCATTCACAACTACTTTGCCTGCTGTCACAAGTTAAGTTCGCATTACAAAAACTGAACATCTGTTTTTCCACCCCTACTAAATCTGACTTAGAAGCTTTCATCAACTTGTCTTTCAAATTTGGCTACAGAGCCAGCATTGTGTTGGTAAAGGGCTAAAAGAAGGTTAAACTAAATATGCTCTAGATTGGAGTGTGAACAAGTATTCTTATTCTCTTTTTTTTCCCCAGTACATTTCCTGACTTGATATGAATGGAAGTCAGTACAGAACATTCTTCCAGAGTCCCTAAGGTTGGGATCTTAATGCTAAAGCTTTGATGTTTAGTTTAAATGGACACATTTCAGTTTGAGATTACATTCAAAATACTGACAGCAAGAGAAAGGAGGACCTGCAAAAGTCTAGATGTACTACAGAGCATTCTTTTTGATGGCCTTTGCTAAGCCTCCTCTGCCCTTCTTTTCTCCATTTTTGAGGAGAGGTGAAAGGCAAAAAGCCTCTGACAAACTTCCATGATGGGCTTTTTATGTGCAATATATTTTTTTAATCTATCTCAGGCGTTAGCACGTAGACCAGTTACACTGAGTGCATTCTCCTGGAAACAATCTCTTATTTTGTGGAAAAAATCAATACTACCTTTTAGTGGCTTTCAGGAGCCCTTTCCAAATTCTCAAACTCTTCAATAAAAATCCGGCAGTGAGAATTGGCAGTGTTTGTCTTCTGTTCCTGGAAATTCAGAACATAGTCCCAGAATTTCTCAGAAAAAAATGGGATGATTTACTGTGTTTCCGTTCTTTTGCAATCTGTAGTCACAACAGTATTTATATGCAGTGACTTGAACTCTTAGGAAAGATTTAATTCTTTAACCCTTGAATGTACAAATTGTGCAAGTCTCAGTGACATCAAAAATAACAGAACAGTTTTCTTAGTTTCTGAACATGAAAATTAGTTCGTGCAAGAATGAGGCTTTCTGTTCATCTTCTGTTTTCCCCCCACCCCGTTTACTTTCCCATAGCCAAGCGGTGAGAAGGACTGTTATATTAATTAAGCTCCACAGAGTTTGTTTTCACAGGGCTGAATTCTTATCAGCAAGAAGATTTGTTTGGATCATGCTCAGCATCTAACATTTGCATGAAAGCCATGCTCTCAAAATAGGGAGAAAATCCAAATTGTTTTCTCCTATATGTACAGAACTGTATGTTACAGGATTGCAAATAGTCCCATTGACCAAATAAGAGAGCAAAATTTTGCATATCATACTTGAAAAGCTTTGTGCTCTTCAAGGGTAGAGAAATAAGTGCTTACGAGAATTTATCCTTCAGACACTAACTAGTGTGGTATATCCCTCCCTTTTACTGTAGTCACATTTATGAATGGGGAGAAAAATTAATATTGTTAATATGATAGAAATTGTCCCATATCTTTGCCTTAAGTTGGAGGAGTGACTAGGTACAAGTTCTCCAGAGTATAACATGGCATTTGGATTCTTGTTTTCCATAAAATTGTACAATATATAATCCTAGTCTGTGGCATACTGTAGTTATATGTAGTGTCCCTTTCTGAGCATGTGGGTTTTGTGGGTGTGTTCTTTTGTTGTTGTTTTACTTTTGAGTAAAAGTAGAGAGTTGGATGCTTTGGTAAGGATATTTCTTTAGAAGATTTCTGGTTTAATAGACAGATATTTATGTCTCTGATTCAAAGTTACCTCTGTCATGGTGGGAACTGGAAACTTCGTTCGTATGAAATCCATACGCCTGCTGTATGACTTAGTCCTATCTCTGCCACAGAAATTCTTTGGAGACATAGCACTCTAATATTCAGTGTCAACACAGATGCACGTGCTGCTATATGAATAAATGTCTGAGTGCCAAAAGCTTCTTAGTGCTTCATAACAAAACATCAAAGAAAACCCCAAACCATAATTGCAGAATTTGTGTCCAAGTGGCCTGAAAACCTATGTGTGGGAGTATTATTGAGACCTAGTCTGTGTGACATGGTCTGAAAACTGAGCAGTTGTCAGCTGTGGTCAGCTATTGTCTTTAAAATTCAAAATAAACACTGGCTGAGTTTATTTTCTTTAGGCTGAACTGTGCAGGGCTGTTGCTTGTATAGACTTTCTCCAGGAGCTGGGGCTTTTCTGGCTAGTGGGGCTGTGTGGAACCGCCTCAGGGCTCAAAGCCCTTGAGTGGAGCAGCAGAGGCTCGACTGAATTGCATCATTCCTCTGCATGTTCTATGAGGAGATGAAGCTGAAATGTTGCTACTGCCAAAGCAGAAAGTCATCAGATTTCTGAAATATGGTGTCAGTCAACAGATTTTTTTTTTATGATGCTCTTGTTTTAGCAGTTTGCATGTTTTAAGTGGTGTACAGAGTCAATGGACTGCAGCAGACATGAAGTACAAGGCAGTGAGAACATTAGTAAATGTTTTTACGAGACATCTTGCCTCTAATATGAAGTTTGGAAATCTGTCTCCCTGAATGCAGCTTGCAAATGGATTTTACAGATAGGCCCCCCCATAGATATTGAAGAGCAACTGGAGGTGTATTTCAAGCCTCTGTCCACTAAAAGAAGTGTCCTGAAAGCTGGTGCTTGCACTCATGTTAAAATAAAAATAAATACAGTTAAGATGGTACTGGAATTGTACATGGCTCCACTTTCATATGTGAACGGAGTATTGTAAAGAAGCAAAAGGGTGTGCCTAAGGGATTACGAAAAATATTTGCTTTCTATGAAGTTGTTTTATACAGGTAACTTTTTAGGTGGAAGTAAAGTTGGCAAAATATAAACAGTATTTCTTGAAAGTGAATGTGAACAGGCAGTTTTAATGTCTAGAACCACATTTTTCTCCATACATGATCTTTCAAAGAGAAAAGATTCCAAGCATTCTAGTGATCAGGCGTCTTGGGTACTACTTTCCCCTGGGTTTTGAACAGCAGCAAGGAGAAAATCTAGGTATTGCAAATCAAGTGAAGAAATCATGAGTAATGAAGCTCAACTTCCTTGATGGTTTTGCACTCATACTTGACCAGCAGACTGACTCCATCTTTCCCATCTCATTGCATCCTTTTATAAGAGCATTTTCTAGACTCATCCCTCAATTTAGCCACAGTTTGCATACACGTTCAGATCTGCCAAGTTTACTGCTTTTTGGAAGAGGTTCTTGGTCTTGATCTGCTTTATCATTCTCCTGAAAGATCTGAGCAGTCTGGTGCTGCTCGTGAAGCCAGGCTCTTGGAAAAGTTGGGCAGGTACCATATGCGTTCACAGCTGAGGGCGGAGTTGAAAACTGTGCTTGTGTTGTGCCATTTGGGGAATTTTCATTGAAATGCATTCATTTTGCATGTTCAAGCAAGCATTTTTATTATGTTTCTTCACTGCAGTTGAAAATTGATGACAGAATTTATAGGGAAACTTCATAGCTTTTATTCATATTCTTTGCAAGACTACTTTGCAAGGAAACAAAAAGCAGTGGGTCTCTCCAGGCTCTGACTTATGTACAATTATGAAGATGCCACTTCTGGATTCTAGGAACATCTACATTGATAAAAACCAGATCCATTTCTGGTCTTTATTCTACTTCAAGAAATCACTGTAAATAACAATAACAAGCAGTTTAGCAGGCTGTAGCACCAAGTTAAGTCCTGTATAATAATTTATTCAAAATGGGATATTTTCCAAAAGAGTAAATATGTAACAAGCTATTTACCAGCTAGTTATTTTTGAGAACTAGCAGGAGGAATGTTTTTGTGTCAGTAACAGCGCTTTCTTAATGGAAGAGAGAAGCTGATGTCCTCAGCTTAGGACAGCTCCACACTTCCAAGTCTGTGGTGAGCCTGAAATATTACAGAATGGAGCTGTTATTTGATTTGGCTTTGTTTTAGTCAACTGGAATTACTTGAGCACTAGGTGTGTGCTGGGGGAGTGGGATTGTTCTGTTGTTAAATGGGCTTCCTTCTGCAGCCCATTCTGTATGTTACATATGGGGAAATAATGGCTGCTGGGGATGATTGTTTTTTGTTTGTTTATTTTTCTAATTTTATGCTTTTAGAGGGAAGATCAGATTGCTGTGTATTTGGAGCTGTTGCTTTTCAGGAAAATGCCTGTGGCTGAGATAATTCTTAATGTTGCTGTCCATGCCAGTTGGCTTGGAGAGGCCCGTTTTTCCTCCATGAAAAACAGAGATAAAATGTTGTTTTTATATTCTTTAAGTATTTCTAAGAAATATATCTTGATACAGATCCTGCTAAAAGTTACACCCAATAAACTTTTTTGCCTTACTCGGTTTAAGGGCAAAATGTTTGATCAAAGGAAAAGCAGAATTTTGTAGGCACTCAAGCCATGACTTTCTTTAAGCTTTTTTTTATTATTATTTTTTAGTTAACCAGTTTTAAGCTGGTTTAAGTGTCACCAAATCTAAAAGAAGAAATTTTCTATTTCTGAAGTGCAGATGAAATTTCTATAACTTCCTTTAAATGTGGTGCTTATGACAAGGACTGTTGTGGCCGAGTCCTGCTCTTGAATCGCTCATTTAAACAAGAAAAGATAATCTGGACTTACTGAGCACAGTGAATTCAGCTTTGATTGGAGATGCGTCACTTCCTTTACAACACCAGAGATAATTGTGTCAATTCTAGATAGCACTAGCTATAACTAGAAAGGATCTTCATCTGCTTGCTTTTATCTTTGTTTTTTTCTTTTCTAATATCTAATATATTAAAGTCTGCAACACCTCCTTACTTTTTAAATTATCCTTAGGTTCCCATAAGTGTTTGTTGCTTTTCATGTTTGTATTTCATTTCTACCATTGCAGCTACGTGCCATTCTTGAGAGACGTGTCATGGAAATCAAGGTGTAGAACCAGAACCAAGATTTTTTGGCCTGTTTGTTTTGTTGTTTTTTTTGAGAATTAGCTTTCTTTTTTCAGGATAGAATTTTACTGATTTTATCAGTTCAAGAATATTCACATAGAGAGTCCTTTTTGATGCATAGTGCAGATGCTTTAGTATGTGGCATTATGATAGTTTTTTTTTTTTTCTTTCCAGTTTTGAGTGACAGCAAGCAAGTGAGCAATGGGAGAACACAAATGCAGAACAAAGCACTTGAGTCCTGCTGCTGTTTTAAGATAGCTTTGGCTTGTGCACTGGTAAGACCAGTGTACATGCCCTGGTCTCTGCAGTGAAAAGACAAGCCCTCAGAAACAGCCCATGGTCTTGCAGAGTGCTTGTCCTCCGCAAGCCGAACGTTAAACAATGACTTAAGACGCTACTATACGCTGGCTTGTAGCTCTTGAAGGCTTACACACTGGCTCCATTTTTTTTGACATAATTTTGGCAAGTAAGGGGCACCTGGCAATCCTTCATGCTGGAGGCCTCAGCTCTAATAAAGCGCTTTAGTTATTAGCACAAGTAAATAGTTGTCCATTTGTGCTTCATTAATGCATATTAGTCATACAGTAAATACTGTCATGCTGGCAAGTTCCCCAGAATACTGAATACTTCTGTATAGTTCAGGAGGGGGTTTCTGACAAAGTGGTGTTGGCACCTTTATGGAAAAAGTTCTTGAAGCTATTAGTGTAGGAGAGTGACAGACCATTATTTCAACTCATGTGAGTTTTTGTAAAACTGATTCTTCAGTGGAGGCAAAGGAGGATTTCTGATGAAAATTATAAGCCTACTTTTCTAATGAGAATAACCTTGATGTTCTGAACTGTTACCATGGCATTGTCCAATATTGTAAAATTTTGGCTATGTATTAGAAGAAATCAATGTTTATGACAGTATGATGAAAGCAAAAGGCAGCACTGTGATCCATAATCTGTGTAAGTTTATGAATTTCTTGAGTGATGACACTCATAAGAATACAAACAGTGTAAAACTGAGCTGAAATACCAGGTTAGTTAAGCATGGCTTGTCCTTTGCAACAGATAGCATGGATTCACCAGTTGATTTCCTGTCTTTCATATCCCTGCATGTGGCCTCCAGAAGGATTTGTTCTGCATTTGGGCATTTGAGTTTAGATAAGAGCTGTCTGTCGATGCATGCTGGACTTCTGCCATACCCGTGAGACTTCCTTTGCAATCCAAATGGACTGTTCTTGTGCTTGCAGCAGGCTGTCCTTGGCGATCTGCTTGCTCTCCTGTGCCCTTTTGTCCTTCAGGCAGACCTCCAAACAAGCAAAAAATCTGCTTTCCTGTAGTTGAGCACTGTAATTCTGCTAGTAGCTTCATTAGTTCTGCCCTCTTCAACCCTGGAGGGCACCAGGCCACCATCAACTTCTACCTCCTCATAGAGTGTCTCTTCTATGTGAGTCAGTTTTGGTGACTCATCAATAAAGCAGAGTATCTCCCCAGTCTGTTTACCACTCATCTGTGTTGTGAAGTTGTCTTCAGCTCATTCCAGAAATCTTCACAACACACAAAATTTGTTGCAGCTGTAATTGCACTGTTTGCTGCCTGTGGCTGGGTCAAAGATGTGTTTTAGCTGACCAGTCTCCAGCTTTCCCCATCCCACAAGTGGGCTTACCTGGTCTAGGCGAGGCAGGTGTCCTTCAGCTTCTCCACACTGATGCATGTCTTTGTTAACTTCCTTTGGAAACAAGCATTTTACTGGGACAGAAGGTCTCGCCAGTGTATAACAGAGGTGCTAGGTGTATAACCCATGGCGCTAGCCTGAGGCCAGGTAGTTCCAGGCCTGTCTTCATCCTGTGGTGGCTTCCCAGCCGAGCTCTTGGTACTGTGTCCCCTGTCGTGGCGCCCTTCTGCCATGCCGGTGCCTCCTCTCTGTCCCAGCATCTGTATCCACGTGGATCCTCTCCTCTGCTGCTTTCCTGAGGACGTGCTGCCAGCCACATCTCCCCACACTGGCTATGTGCTTTGCCAGCTTCTGCTCTCAGGCTTGACTGGTGGGCTGTATGTGGGTCAGAAGCTCCCTTGGCTCCGTGGCCCTGTGCTGGGGCAGGGTGGGGTGTGATGGGGCAGGAGTTCTGGCAAGGCCCTCTGCTCCAGTGGGATCCAGTTGAGAAGAGAGTCTAAATTGTCAGGCAGTGGGGGAAAAAAAAATGTTATTAGTTTAAACCTGCAAAGAGATTATGGAGTAGAAAACAGGGGTTGACACCTTACTGGCATTTTATATATTTGTGTTCTCCATGCTATTTAGATTAGTTCAGCCTGGAATCTGGGATCACCTTCTGCAACTGGGCTGCAAACTGCTGACCTGGTGCCTGAGCTTCAGTGAAAAGCTCTGTTTTCACCATCTTGCACTAACTGCAGTGCTTTGAATATGTGAACTAATGTGTGAATTAATGAATTCAGCTGGTATATATCAAGAGAGATCTAGCTAAGGAACAGAGTTCTAGGTGTGGGTTTAGTAAGTTCTATAAGGAAAATTATATAAGGAGAATTTTGCTGCATTGTCTTATCAGTGACTAATTGAATTATTCTGTAGAATACCCTTTTCTAATCTGATGGCAAATCAAGATATCCGTAGTAAACTAGACTTTTGAGTACCATTCTCCTCCCAACCCCCCCCACATTTTTTTCTATGCTCTCTCTCCTGATTTTAAAATAGAATTTACTAAAATAAATGACAAAGGATATAGGAAGAAAGTAGTCCTAAATATGATTTATAAACTGTTATTTCACTTCCCCCGTTCCATTTCTTATTCTGACTCTTAAAGTCTAACAGTTAGGTACTTCTTCTGTACTGAACCTTGATCTGCAGTTTTAGCTAGAATAAATAGTTCACTGTGTTGGATTGCAGAGGAAGGTAGGTCTAGGATCATTCATGTGTAACACTGTGTTCTTTACTGTATGCGTGGAGTGTTTTATGTGTTGTTTGTACTAGTTAGATCGTTTTAGCGTGCCCCATAAATGTAGCAGATATTCATATATTAGAGCAGTTTGTAACATGAGTACCCACCCACATATGCACATTTAATTTTATGTGATTTAAAAAAAAAAAAAAAAAGACAATGTTGGAATTTCTCTAGTCAAATATTAATATCAACACTTGGGACAATCATTTTATACATTTTATGTTTAGAAATACTTGCAGAATCTGACCCCTGCTTTCTAATTCAAATGTGAATTAGGACTTGAAAGTGCCCATTTGCCCACTGTTGCATATCAGGAAATATAGGGTAATGTGATGTAAGTTTGATATCACCTTCTTGCACACCTGGCAGTGAAATTCTTTGTGAAAGAGGTGTATATATATATATATAGAGAGAGAGAGAGAGAGAGAGAGAAAGAGATATTCTCTACCATGATTAATAGGTTAAACCAAGCATACCAAGTTTGCCTCTAAAAAGGCATCTCTTGCGATGTTTTTCCTGGAGCCCTTTGTGCCCTCAGAGTTGTAATAAACTGCTGGTTGTTGAACATGAATTGGTTGGATGACTTAGTAGCAAGATACAGCTACCCTGTTGGATGAGGACAGGTTGGAAAAATAGTTCCCTGACTGCTTATCTTTTGATCATGACTTGCCCAACAGCTTAAAATAATAAAACGAAACTCAGAAGATCAGAAACTTCTCATTGCACACAAGTATCTTCCAGAGCAGGAGTACAGTGACGTGATAAGGTGCCTTTTGGGAGTGGATGGTTACACACATGGTGTCAGTGTTGCAGGATTGTGCTAAAGAAATTCCAGGTAATTTGCAACAATTAAATTTCTTGCTTTAACTAGATGATATAGTCTTCAGTACAATTATATCCAGTACGTGGCTTGCTGCTTTGATTTAAAGGTTGCTTATGAAACCTAATTCAAAATTTTTTCCCTTTCTTTGTCATTCTACTGTTTCTTTATTTGAGCTCTGCTTTGACTTTAATCTCTGCAGAAATCTTTTTCACTACTTCTATTCCATCAACCTGTGCTTTCAGGTCGGAAAAAAAAGTAGCTCAAACCGAACAGGAAGCAGTGTAGTAAATACTGGTGGTGCTGTGAGGCTACCTACCACCATGAGCTCTGGAGTTAATCATTCCCTGAGCTCAGATGTACTGGCTGCTTGCATGCAGAGTAAGCCAATCCTGTATTTCCCTCCCATTCTTTGGCTTCTGGGGCAGAGTGGGCAGAGAAAGATCTTGCAAAGCCCCTTGAACCCTAATTTGACAGCTTCCTTGGAGTTAGCAGCTGAAGCGCGTTTCCTGAGAGGGGTCTTGTGATTAGTAGCTGTAGCATTTTTGCTTTACTGAGACCAGTACAATAAAATGCTGCACTATGTGCACACATGCTATGGGTTTTATTGTTGTTTTGCTATGTTTGGGGTCTCTTAAGCTGGAAACCATTTTCTTCTGCCTGACCAGGTTTTGCAGAGCTATTGAAATCTGTCATCATTTGGAGACCCCATGCATGCGTGTCTTGTTTGGGTTGGTTTGTTTGCTTTGTTTCATGTACTACCTTTGTGGGTTTTGGCACATGATACTGTCCTCCAGTAACACACTGACAATTATGGAAGTTCTTTGATCTGGTGACATCTTACCATAGCCTGGTATTCAGGGGAGCTTAGGCAGAATTAAAAGAGCAATTGTTGTTCACCATATTAAAATGTTGCAGTGTATGTTCTCAAGTGCTCTGAGTTTCTTTGGATGTGTCCAGTAGGCCTCAGCAGAAAGGAGGGAGAAGCTGAGTATCAAAACAAGCAGTCACTCGAAGCTCTTTGCTGTGAATCAGTTAAAAGAAGAAGGAAGGAAAAAAAAAAAGCCTCCGCATAAGAAGAGGTGATTGGCAAGTCTTGCGTTTAGAGAGTAGTTTTTTAATCCATGGCCAATTTGTGCAAAACTAAAGGTTTACACTTTGTATTGGGCTTTCCAGGGACAGCTTGCAACTTTACATGTAATCTGTTACTATTTAAATGCAAATTGCTGAGCTTTTCAGAATTTTCCTCCCTATACAGAATGCTAAGTCAATAAAGATGTTCTGATAAATCCCTCTTGATGCAGGGTAATTGCTAGAGCTACCTCCAATTAGCTCATTTGCTTTAAGGAGGGGCAAAGGTGGCAACCACTGCATTTAAAAAAGAAAAAAAGTCAAGATTGTGAAAACAGTCTTGAAAACACTTAGTACCACTGGAAAAACTGAAACATTTCATAACTAGATTTTTCTAAATCAGACACAGATAGGTAAAATATCCATTAAGAGAAGTTGTCAAGCTAAAAAGTACCTCTGAGCTGCTTGAATATTACTATAGTGAAATTAATGATTTCTTTACCATACTCTGTTAAGGGATATGGAGATACTAAAAATACATCAGATTTCATTCATTTTTCAGAAATAGAAATAAGGTGCTGGTGTACTGAAAGCATCCAAATCACTGGTGTTAGTCTTAATTTTGTTCTAGTTCTTGCACACTGTTCTCAGTTAAGAACTTGTATGTAGGTGGCACTGTAGCACAGTTTGTGTGGGAAATTCTCCCCTACCTCCACTAAAAGTTGAGAGCAGTAGCTTTATGAAGCATAATAAAGCAACACCCTACAGAGGAGTTTTTTTAACTACTTTAATGGCTAGTGGGAAACATACAGTAATGTCATTCTTGAAAATGTAAAGATCAAACAACATTCAAATATGATTAAGGAATGAAATAAATGTATGTTGTTTAATTGGCATTTTTTTTTTCTGAAGGCACATCACAGTGTAAGCAATACAAAAGGACAATGTTCTTTTTTTAAGAACCTATATATTGTCTTAAACTCCATCCTTTTCTTTACATAAATTGCTGTATTGATTTGCCCTGGACTTTTGAACCCTGCTGTGTGGTTCATGTGTGAATGCAGCATACTGTACAACTAATGCTGAATTGGTAATGAAGAAAAGGCACGAGTACATGGTTTACAGTAGCTATACTTGGGTTTTATAGTAAATTAGAGAGCTGTCAGCTGTTATATATGAATGTCAGCTTCATTTCTGAGATCTTGAATACCTTTCTAGTCGTAAGGCTTGCTGTTTGGGAGATGCCTGCAAAGCTAATTCCATATCTAACAGAAGGCAAGCCACCCGAAGCATTAACATCCCTGCCTGAGGTGGCAAGTTAGTTCTGGAACAGATTGCACCATGCAGCAGGTAGATGGCTCTTTAAGCAGAAAGGTGTGTGGGCAATATAAATAAGATCACATGTCCAGTTGAATGGGACAACAATGTTTAGACCTAGTTAATTGCCCTCTAATGCCAAGGATCCTGCTCCAGGGTGAGAGGCACACCCTATCAAGCACACCCTGAATTGCAGCAATTGAGCAGATAGGCCAGGAAAGGCAGAGAGAGGCCGAATTGCTGACAGCTGAAGTGGGTACTGGTAGCAGAGTGCTCCTGTATGTGAAGTTGATCAGCATGGCATTTGAAATTCATCAGGTTTTCAAGATGAAGACCCAAAAAAACAACTTCACTTGTGCTTGGGAAGTTTAGCATGCATAGGATATCAGCTAACAAATGTGAGTGTGGTGGCCCTTGCCATTTAGGAAGTTTATTATTGTATCAGCTCTGTCTCTACCAACCCTTTTCAAACCTGAACCGTCAAGAAAACAAAAGGGAACACTACTACTGCCTTTAAGAAAGAGACTGATTTTCAGATGGCATCAATCTCTTTGCTTTGTATCACAATTTCATTCCTTTGTGGGAGTTTCACCACTCCTGAGTTTTCAGGGATACCTAGCTAAAAGCAAACATGCACTTACAGGTAATTTAGGCCATCTATCTGTAGTTGCTTCTTCCCAAAGTGTACTTGTGAATACCTGTCCTTAAAAAGAGTGTACTTGCAGAGAAATGGCAGATCTTAAAAGCTAGGTGGCATCTTACCTTCTTCCTCTTCCCTTTCGAAACTGCCCTCAGTCGGGGTCACACAAATGCATTTCCACACTGCCAGCGCCCAGACTCCACCAGGTCACCCCTTCGTACGTTGAGTTTTCCAAGAAAGTTAATGGAAGACAGCCTTAGCGTGAGCTGGGACAGACTGTCCAAGGCAGTTCGTAGAAAGTCTCCCCTCCGCTTCGTGCAGGGTGCTTTCAAAACCCAAATCCCACAGCCAGTATTCTTAGAAGCTGCTGGCTGCCAGCGTTGCTATAATTGGAGTTGTAGTAATTTGGATGCCAAGTAGAACAGATGAGCTACCTTCTATTTCATAGGTCTGATGAGTTTTGGGAGGGCAGCAGGTTGAAAACGATCAGACAACTTGTACCCTTTTTCTGTGCGTAACAACTTCTCCTAAAAGAACATGCTGAATTTTTTTTGTAATGTAAGTTAAAACATTTTGAGGAAACTGAGTAGACTGGTGTGTTGGTGTTGGCAGGTGCATTATAACTCAAGTTTTCCATAGCACCTGCATTGCAAATATTCCTATATATGTTACTCATCTTTTCCTCTTTCTTGTGTGGAGGGAGTAGAGTCTGGCCAGGCACTTCAGCAGCTTGAACAAGACCTGGGAAGTTGGCCTGTTCAAGAACCGTCAAGAGGGTGGAGTTTTACAACCCACCTTACTAGAGGTAAAATTCTGTCTTAGGTTGGCAGGGCACCATCTAGTACGGTAGCTGGTATGGGTGTATGCCAAAGGGCCTAAGTTCAGTAGAGTCTAGCTGTATTTTTAACTCAATTTAAGCAGAATGATCCAAAATCCCACAAAGGAACAAAGGAAAGCTCAAAGTTGGGGTTTTTTTTTTTTTGTTTGTTTGTTTGTTTTTGTTTTTTAAGGAGGAATATGACATCTTTCCTTGGTCCTAACTCTTCTGGAGTTATTATCAGAGAGTGGCAAAGCTCTAGTTTCTTTTTAACTTCTGTCACCAAGTACAGTGTTCTCTGGTAGAATATAGATTTCAGCAATCTTATGGATAGAGTCAATATTGACCAAAATAAGAAACCTTGAAATGTGCAGTAAAGTGGGGGTTTTGTAGCTTTGCCAGTGGCAGTCCTTTGGCAGTGAGACTGGCTTACTTTGGGGGTAAAGCTAACTTACAGTTAAGCACAAAGTAAAGATTCGTTGTCGAGGTCTGTGGGCACTAATAGAGGAAACAGAATTTCCGTATAAGCATATAATTTTCTACTGTGAAAATCTCTATCCAATGCTATTTCCTAACATAAACTGCATTTATTCAATGGTGTTCTGTAAGAAATGAAATGGAGCCTAGTGCATGTATTAAAAACGAATAAAAAAGACATTTCATCAGAAAATAAATGCTTCATTCCTGTAAGTGCTTAGCTGAAGACAGCTTTAAGAAGTGATTGCTTTCACTGAGAATCTTGTGTGCTTTTTTTTCTATATTTCAAGACTTTACTTTAGCTGTGAACTATGTAAACTGTCTCTTAACAGCCACAGTGGTTTAGTCTCATTAAAAATAGAACAAAGCTTTTAGCATTTCTAAGCCTGTCAGTTGGATTCCCTTCTTGCTAGATGATTAAAAGACAGCAACCATGATGCATTGAATCTCTTCTATCATAATAAATGAGGCCTAGTCCAAAATGTACATGCTGTGGGATTACTTGAGCAATTTCTCTGTACAATTTCTCTGCTAAATTCTTGCAGAAGTGGTCAGTATGTATTAAGAAAGGACTATAGCTAGTGAAATATCTAATTTGAAGCATTTTTGTCAAATTACATCTGCAATTGAATTAAAATTGCTACTAATACTGGATTGACAAAATTTCAACCTATAAAAGCAGGATAAAAGCGCTCACGGGTATGTATGCTGGGGAAGGCTATTGCTGAGGATTTTAGAGAGCGTAGAATGCTGACTGGTACCTTGTTGAAGAAGAGCCTTATTCAAAACTGCAAAGTAGTTGGAAAGTAACTTTGGGGAGGTTGTTTATTGTAGTCCAGCTCTTACCAAGTGGATATTTTTTTTCCTGCGGATCATAAGATCCTTTTTTTTTATCTCATTCCTTCCCTCATTCCTCCCCTCTTCAAAATGGAAGAAACTGTCTGGTTGCTGAAAGTATATTCTGGGGTGAAACGATACTGTCTTGATAGTAATTGCAGTGCAGGTATTGGTAAAGCACATAGCTGTGACAATATTCCTCAAGATAAATCTGAAATGTCTTCAGAAGGTAACTTCTTTTGGTTCAGCTATACCAGCATGTAGTATCAGTCTTCAAAGCACTTTCTTTGTATATAATGAAACTTTTTTTATTGGTATAGAAGCAGACACACTTAACTGATTGGGAGTGTGCACACTCCTGGATTTTGATGTAGACCGGATCTGAAAATCCCATTTTTGCTCTGAATTGTAGCATTTTGAGCAGTGGGTTAGTAAAACACAGATGAGGATTGGAAGAGAAGTTCTTCCTAGGTCAGGTTGGCAAGTATGTCTGCCTTCCCCTGCATCATGGGGTGTAATATAATTCCTGTGATCACAACTTCATTTAACAAATTCCCTGCCACTGCAGGAACATGTACCATGGGCACAGATCTGTCCTGTTTCTTTTCCTTTCTTGCTTGCTTTGTTAACTTGTGGCATGCTGTGATTCTTGTGGGTATTGTATTTGTATCTGATGGGATTTGCAGCCTGGTGAGGATTGTATTTGTGTGTGGGGGTAGTGAAGGTCTGCACATCCTTCCAGGTATTGCATGTTTCCTGTGATTCACGGTGCTCACGTTCAGAGGTGACACAGCGTACCAGGTGGCTCTCGGAAGGAATGTGCATCTAGCCTCACTGCTCTAATAATATGAAACTGGGTATGTTTGCTGTAGGGGCCTGGGGTTATCTCTGTCAGTCTTGACAGTCAGTATTGTAAAATCAGGCGAATTCCAACTGTTAGTAGGTTTGCTACTTCAGGATAGAGTGTAATTTTTGTCAAACCTAAGTGTCTTTATTTTAAGCCCGTGTTTGTACAGGCTCTCTTAGCAATGAGGAATGTTAAAATGCTGGGTTCACAGTTGCTTTGTTGACTTGGCTCTTACCTAGCCAAATGACTATAGTTAAGAGGTTGGAAAGCTAGTTACAGCTCTTTAATTATGTAACATGCGGTTTGTCTGAGAATGTACTTTTACGTTTTTTGCCTGTTGTGCAAAACTTTTTTTCCCTCCTTCCTTTCCATTGCATGTTAAGCCCAGCCCAGGGAAGATGAGGTTGGAACACCCCAGAAACAGCTCTAGGAGAAGACAGTAAAAAATACAAACTATGCTTGAGTAAACTTGAAATTGTATGCAAAACAGTAACTTTGGATAAACCCCAAAGCCTTGATGTTCCTTCACAGCTGTACTTGAGACAAATTTTCTTATGCTTTGGGGTGTTAGTGGTAAGATGGGCTGAAAATATGTTGTACCAAGCAGCTTTCTGGTAGGAGACAGTGCTGCTGTATTTAGCTACTAGGAAGCCCAGTGACTTAAGTCTTAAGGAGGGAGCATCACATGCATTACTAATTGATCTAGACCTTGGAGTTTGGATTAGAGCTTAGACATTGATCTGAGTCTGTCATTTCTTTTTGTAACGGTCTATGTTTGCCTTCATAGGGCGAAGTGTAAAATTGAGCGACAGAACAGAAACTGTTGTTGGCCGCAGATAGCAGTAAACTAAAGGAAAGTCCACTTGGGTAAATAGTTGAATACTCAGCATTTCCCATAACTGATTCTACCCTCCTCTGTGTAAAGTGTGGGGCTTTAAGTAACTCAAAGCTGCAGAAACATGATACAAAAAGCTTAGAAAGCGATGCAAAAACGGGCACAGATCACTTGATTAACTTCATATAGAAAAAAAAGTTACTTTATTTGTGTGCTAAATACCCTTTATTTGGGAAGTAAAGAATGCTGTGAATTTGGGAAGTGAAGAATGCTGGCCTTGGAAGAAATGTGGCCAAATTTGTTTATTGTCAAGTGAGATAGAAGGAACTACAGAAACATGCTAAGTATGATAGCTTGGGATCAGACCAAAGAAGTGTCTGTCTGCCTGTGCATCCAGGTGTCCATCTACCTCCTCATTGAGTCTCTAAAGCTAATAAGTTGCAGAGACTAGGAGAGTGTAATTTCTCAAGGTTCCCCTTACAGCCCTTGGGTTCCCTGAGACAGGATCTATATTCAGTCTTTTTATAGCCCTTGATGGACAGCTCATCAGTGAATTTTAATACGTGCTTTCTTTTGAACCTACCTCTGTGTGAAACCTCTGCTATAGTTTGTTTGGTCTGAGCTCTCAGAAAGTACTTAATTTTGCTTTATGCAGAGTGCTTGAAAGCAGAGGTGGCTCGATGAATGAGCTGGTTAATTTTCTCTTCTTGTGGGATGAGTTTTGAGACCCTGGCGTAGCGTGGCGGGGTGACATTGCTAGGTGGTCAGCGATGTGCTGCAGCCCCAGGAAAGCGGCTCTGCAGACCGAGGCGTATCTGTGTTGGCTGTCTCTTACAGTGCAGCGCAGCCCGTGAGCACGTCTGCCTTTGCTTTCTGTTGTGCTGGACCGTGTACAAACATCAGAAGTATGTCATGATCTTAATTTGTCGCTGTGGGATTGCTGGCAGGAGCCTGCGTGACTCTTGCTCAATTGAACCTTTTGTTCAGGGGCACGGCTGTGTGGGTTTGCAGACGGCTACAGCAAGTCCAAACGCAGGCACTGTCGTCTTGGTGGTCTGGACGTGCAGAGTCTGGACGTGCTCCCAGGGGCTTCCGAGAAGCTCTGCTGCCACTTATGTCCATCCTTAAGCTCTTAAACTTCCAGCGGCCGCTCGAATTCGAGTAGCTTTCTCTAGAGGCTTGGAAATCCCCTGTTACTTAAATTTCCAGCATTTTTCCGTCTTAGTTAAATTTACGTGGCTTACTTTGTAAAGAAAGGAGAGGAGAACGAAGTGTAGATGGTAGCTTGTAGCTTCCTATTTGTGCTCCTGGGTCTGCTTCCTCCCTTCTAAATGCTGTTTGCCTATAAGATCTGTCTGAAAGCCTGGAAAAGCTTTCCTGAAGGAACCAGGATGAGAGCAGTCGTGATGGCGAGTAACGTGCTGGTCAGCCCAAAACTGTAAATGCAGCTCTGTGCTGAGCTCGTCTGCAGACGGGAACAGGAGCCCTCGGGGCCAAGGAAGGCGACCGAGGCACGTGTGTGCAGGCAGCAGAGCCGCTCCACTCCGCAGCTCCTTGAGTCCCTCTCTGATTAAAATGTCAGAACTCATGTTTTCTGTGATAGCGCAGGAGCTCCCGTGCTAGCACAAATAGCAGCAAGTATGGTATGTGACAGCTGAATGAGCGTGACTTGAAAGACTTGACTAAGGATTGGAAAATAATTCCAGGTTGTCCTGGTTGTTGATGCAGGGAGGGGATGCTCGCCGTGGACGGACCGTGGCTCCCAACATGATGCGGGCGCATGGCGTTTTTGCAGCACACGGGACGGATCTGCAGAGGCCCCCGCAAGCCAACCTGCGGCGTCAGGGTGATCACAAGCTCTTTAAGAGACTCTGTAAAAATAAACCTTGCTTCAGCCCCTGCGAGTGCGCTGCCTTGTCACTTGATTAATCAGCCCGGGGGGCAGAGGCTGCCCGGCAGGGCAGGCGGCACATGCAAGCCCGTTAGCGAGGGCTAATGCCCAAACCGCCTTCTAAAAATATGGTGATAATAGCCGGGCGCTGCGGTAAGCTGCGTAACGCGTTGGGAGCGTTGGTGGGCAGAGGGGCTGGCTGCGGGTCGCGATATGGAGGAAGCACGTGGCTTGTAGGGAGCGTGGCGCCGTGTGGGGGCAGGGGGTGACGGACGAAAGCAGGTGCCCACCTTGCCCAGCCACCCGCACTGCGACAGCGCAGCACGCAGCAGTCATAGAACTTTATGTATATAAATACACATATGTGTGTTTTCAACCTTGTTCCCACGTCTGCCTGAGGTCTGCCACTGCTGGCCAAGCGCCACTGCTTGCCTGTGGAGGACCTGCATAAATAGTCCCATCGGCCACGCAGAGCCGTGGCGAGCTCCTTAAAGCCGCCCGGCGCCCGCGGGTTGGATGCTGCCCTCGCCCGAGCCGCCGGCAGCTGCGCGGCTCCCTGGGGACGGGGTTGTGGGCAGTGCCTCAGCTCTGCCGCGGGGCCCGGCTGCCCCCGAGCTGCAACTTCCGTGGGGCTGTGCCTCCGGCTTTGCCGAGGAGACCTGTGGCTCTGAGCACATCCCGCTCCTCGAATCCTGTTTCTTCTCATATACTTTACAACTGCGTTACCTTCATCCACCTCGCGTTGCTGTTGCCATTACGTGTTGCTGGTCTAAGTTTTGACTCGCTTTTCCTCCCCGCTCTTGTGTGTGGAGCCTTCGAAGGACCTGCACTAAGGTTTTGGGCACCAGGTGCCCTGTTTTGTGGGTGCCTTCTGCATCCTGTGGAGCTACCTTGGGATATTGCTAGGTCCCAACTTGCTTGCACGAAATTCAGAGTTCAGGTGTTCTGGTCTGCACTGATGATGGCCGTGTGGCCCCGGCAGGCACTTGGGACGGGCTCTCCAGAAGTGCCACCAATGCTGTGGTGTGACACTCTGGAGCTGCCAGGGATTTGGATGAGGCGGGAGCATGAGCTGCTCATTCCTAACGAGGACTGGTGATAGCAAGTCTCTCAACTGGCTCTTGAATCAAAGCTCAAGAATCTGCTGTTTGAGCTGGTCTCTCTGAACGGCAGATGAAATATATTTTAGATTTCATATCCCATACAACTCTATGCCGTTCTTATCCCTGGACTTTGCATGAATTAGAGTTTTGAGCATTGACTTGCATTCTGCAGCCTGGAGTTGTTGGGTGGGAGGCTCGTGGCTGCGTGTGCTTGCGTCGCTGTGCGTGTGCTGCTGCTTGGACATCATTGCTGTGTCACTGGCTCTGAAGGTGCTTCCTGGGCTTTGACGTAAATGTGATTCATGCCACTGGATTTATCTCGTGTTTGCCACGGGAGCAGTGTGTATGCAGTCATGTATGCCACTGCAGAACAGCTATGGGTTCCCTAACATGGGGAACTTCATGACCTTGCTTCTGGCTTCCATACCCACCCCAGCTGCTATCTACAAAGTTATGGCAAGCTTGTAAAACTGTGTACCTACACTAAATTTCCTTCTCATACTGTTGCTTTTAAAAATCAATGTGACTTATCTTACTTTGCTTAATTTTTGTTTATATTCCATCTTTTCTCTTCTCTTAGGGTTTTTTCTTTTTTTGGCAAGATCTGTGAGAACCTGTGGTATTTTAGACTTAGCCAAATTGAGTCTATGTTAGAACTTCTTGAAATCTGATCTTGTGGGAGTTCTAGTATAAAAAAAAAGATCAGGTTGGCAACCAGAATCATGGATGTTTATCTAAACTGAACTTCTGATTCCTCTTGAGGTTTCGTAGTTCACTACTGAATCTGTTTCAGTCCAGTTAATTAGTTACAAATCCCTAAGCCACAGTCTTGAATTAAAGAAAACAAAGCCCTGAGCCTCTACATAATTTGATGCAAGAAGAAAACTTTTGTTAAGCTAGGAAGTATATTTACATCACAGTGTCCCAGTTTGAAACATAAAACTGACGTACAGATGAACCAACAGCAAAGTAATTTATTCTAGATTCATGCCTGCCTGTATTATTGTGACCATCTTGTGTCTCCCTATATGTATTTATATTTTTTCCTCACTTCTCCTCTGTTGGTCCCTCCTTCAGAGTTATGGCAAAGATTTTTTTATCATTTTTTTGAACAGCACAGCTTACCAGGAATACAGAATGCCTGTTTTTGATAAGGTTCTCTGATATTCTGTTTCTAGGACAATGTAGATCAGACTTCAGCTCATGGTCGGCGCGATCTGGTGGAACCAGGATTCCAAGAACCATCTAACCGCATTTCCCTAAATCACCAAGGTAAGGAAGGGTGGGTGGGAAGCCGTGCTTGTCAGGGGAAAGTATGAATGCCACATATCCAAGTAGCTTTGTCTCCATGTTGCAGTTTCTGCTTCTCACTAAGTATATATGTATATATATTTATGCACACACATATATATATGTACATATGTATGTTTTTCTTCACTTTTCTTACTCCAGCCATCCATAGTCTTTTATCACTGAAGTCCTGTTTGAGCTATGGATGAAGATGACTAAGTGAGAGTAGGACCTGTCTCTGAGAGGGTGGAGATTTGCTCCTGTTTTTCAGGAAGAGGAGGTGAATATTGAAATTTCTTTCAATGTGTCCAATGCTTAAGCTGCATTTTAAGTTTTCACCTGCCGCAGAAAAGGTTCACAGCTCTGGCTTGACTCTTACGCTAGGAGTGAAAGAGAAGAGTTTTCTTTCTTGGCATGACAGAAATCAGCTCATTTGGAGAAACAGCCCTCAACTCAGGATTTTATGGCAGTGCAAGAACCTATTTAGGTTCTGTAATTTAAAAGGAATATATATCAAAAGTTTAAGTAATCTTAAAGATCTGTCTAGATTATTGAATGACTTGCCGCTCTTGATTGCAGCTATAACAAATGCCAGTGCATCATGAAAAGACAAATGTCCAAGTAGTGTCTCAAAAACACCATGATGTGCTGAACCAATTTGTGTTGGTTCATGTGCCTACAAAGAAGGTTAAAATCATAGCAGGGATTATTTTGGCTCAGCTTTATTTTTTTGACTTTGATATAAATAATAATAGAAAGTGCTGTCTTCAGCAGTGAACCTCCTTTTCCCCTCAGTCTTCCTGATGGATTAATTTCTAATCAAGGGTTTGAAACTTGTCTTTAAGTGCAGTTTCTTTAATGCATCAGAGCACTACAGTCAGCAGTAGGCTATTGAAACAAACAAGCAAAAAATACGAGTAAATTATTTAAAGCATTATTTACAGTGTGTGACATGCTTAACTAAATCAAACTTCTTTCATTTGCCAAGGGCAGCAAGACTGGAATTTCATGACTTGCAAATCCTCGCCACTGTTTAAGTTTGACAGATGAGTCCCCAAACATAATGAGTATTGTATTTTAATTCCACACACACCTCTCAAGTTTCCCAGGTATTTTAAATTTATGCTTTTAATTGAAAACAGAAGAGAACATGTTGCCACAGAGAAGAATCCAAAACTTCCAGGAGCACAAGCAGCACCTTGTGGCTTGCTTACATGTGCATGATAAGAGTTCATAATTCCATTTCTCATTCATTTTACAGCAGTATAGTTACATTAATTTCATGTGCTTTGTGATGTGCAAATTCTAGAGCAGAGTTATATAGCTGACATTTTCAGAAAAGCTATTTGAAGGTATCTTTATTTCAAAAAGGGATGTTTTTTGGAGCACATTCTGTGTGATGTAAGTTCACATGATAGAGTGAGAGCATGTGACTGCTGCTAGTGAAGGCTGAAAATATACTGCAAAGACATGTAGTATTGTATTTGGATGGTAAAAGGCTAACTCTGTAGCCTGACATTTTCCTAATACTTCATTCAGAAGTATCCAGATCCTTCCTTTCATCTATCAATATTACAATAGTATATTTTTTTTTACACTGTTACAGTAGTGTAAAAGGATGCATAAAATGTGAGATCTGTTTAGGCAGCTAGATGTGGTGCTGCATCTGTGTGTCTTTCTCTTGTGTCTTCAAACTCGGATCCCTGTCTCTGGGCACCCAGTGTAATGCCAGATGTTTTCTCTCCTTTGTTACTGGCATCGCATACATGAAGCACACTTAGCTCCTGATGTGTGCTTCTGCCTGAGCTACTTTGAGACAAATACCTGTAATTTATGAAATAGCTATTTTTGAACAGTATCTGTCACAGTGATGCTGGCAGTTCACTGCCAGTCTGCTTCTAATGACCCGTTTAACACTTTTTCCTAGTAGTTTCTGAAATAAAGATCACTTTTTTTCAACTACGGGTTGTAAATTATTCTGTATTTCTAAAATGCTTCTGATTTTGTTGTTGAAGTAGACACATAATGTAGATACGTCATATATTATGAATCTTGTCTACCACGATGGCACATATTGCTGTTAGTTTAAGTGGCATGTCTTAAGCAAATTAGGAAGCAGGAATAGTATTTTAAATCTAGACGTCCAATAGTAGCCTTTAAAGCTGCATTTAGCTGTAGTACCGTCCTCTTTTTGTGGTTTTGTGGACTATACCTTACAGGAATGATGCTTATTTCTTCAGCATATTTTTGGAAGGGCAACTGGCTGTGAACCTGATGTTGCATCATATCCGATTTTGTCTGCCCAGGTATGAATTACACAATTATAGGCCTGTGAAGTACACTTCCTTGTCCAATAACTCAAAAGTGCAAGTATTTTCACATGGAATAGCTGCCACTTTTGAATGACTGATTAAAATATAACATCAGAAACTTCAGAAGGAGTTGACATGATCTGATCTAGATCCAGTGCAGTAATTGTATTAGTGAGTCACACAATAAACAGAAAGTTCACTAAAAATAAAGTTGTTTTAAAGTTCTTTCAGAGGTTTGTTTGTTTTTTTTTTTTTTTACTATTACACTTTCTACTTGCATTTAATAAATGAATCTGGTTTTGGTGATGTCTGGATTATGCTGATGTTAAAGATATTACCACAGGCTATGGCTGATTTGCTTTCCAGTTATACAGGACAATATTTTCTGGATAATCCCACTGATTTCCACTCATACTGACTAGCAGATCTAAAGCTTTTTTTCCCCTGTGTTTTCCAAGAATTTTACAGAAAACTGGTTATGTTCAGACTTGCACCAAAGCTGATTTAACACATCTTGAACACAAGCAGCAATTCTGGAAAGATTACAGCTGGTTAAAGTACTTCACATGTTAGGTTTTTTGTTGTTGTTTTTGGTTTTGTGTTTTCCTTTTTTTTTTTTCTCGTTGGATTTGTTGTGTCTGAAATACTGCAGCTGAACTTTGAGCATTCTTGCTTATTATGTTATTTTATGTATGCACTTGCAGTGCTTAGCTGACTGCACTGGTCAGTGAGTACAGCAGATTTGCCAGTTTCTGTTGAACATTAACTTACTGCCCTTTACTTTCACTTGGAAAGCTTTGGTGCAAGCATTTACAATTCTAAACCAGACCCTGCTTTCCATGGCCTATAAAAATGGTGATTAGCTTCCTCCAAGGCATCTGAATCTCTTAGCACAGACTGGAAAAAGAGCATGCAAGTAGAGCCTGAGATATCCCTGCCAACTGTCCCTGCATGAATAAGCTCTTTCTTGTAAAGGGTATTTCAAGTGCATGTTTCCTGCTGAATCACTCTTTTACACAAGCAGATGCCTTATAACTGTTCAGCTTTTTATTTTAAGAGAATAGCTTGTAAAGATCGGTGAGAAGAGAATGCTTTTTGTCAAGTGAGGAGTCTTAAAAGTGCAAGTTTCATGTAAAGCAAATGTAAAAAGCGGAGTGCAGATGAAATACTATTTTCTCCTTATAGATATGTTAATAACTGCTTATGTGTAGATATGCTAAGAATCCACTTAACGTGAACAATAAGTATTTTTATATCTAAGCCATTTTTCAATTCTAATTTTCAGTGATTCTGCTGCTTGTGTATCTTTCATTAGGGTGCTAAGCCTCAACAGCAGGAACTAGGATTTCTTACCTATTCCATCCTTTCTCTATTAACTATTAAAAGTTAACAACACTAAACTAGGATTTGGCTTTTCATGGACATCAAGTGTTTGTTGAACAGTCACTCCAGAAGTCGTAGTAAAGCTGCACTGCGGAGAAGAAAAAAAATGTCTAAGCTATGTGGCCTTTCTTAAAGAGCTGAGGAAAGAGGTGAGGAAATGATCAAAACAATTATTTGCCATCTTTAATACCAAAAAGAGAAGGGAGAAGTAAAAGATTTTTTTCTTTTTTTTTTTTTTTTTTTTTTCCACCCCTCCAGGGATTGAGTGCAGAACTGAAGGAAACTGTAGCCTGCTTAACCGAACCTCAGTTCTGCAAAATGTTTAGCACAGGTGAATATTAAATATTTCACTGTGGCAGGGTTCTTTGCATTTGTTCAGCATCCATATCTTGTCTGATTGTGAGGGTCCAGTAGTGCAGAGCTGGAAAGCAGGACACTTTTAGTCCAAAGTACTTGCACTGACGCTGGGCTGTCGTTTGGAGGCTTTGCTAGAGGTGATCAATAGCAGAACTCACTATCCTCCCCATCCCAAGTGATGCTGCTGGTTTTGTTCTCTCTCTTATCACCTTGGCAGCGGAGCCTCCATTTCCTTTGGTTGAAGCACCAGCATGGGGTGCTGTAAAATTTATTGTGAATGTGTCTTGTTAGGAGAAGTCGGTCTTACTGGTTTGCCTGCACTCCCTAGGGGTGAGTGGCTTTCTCATAACGTGCGATTTTGCTGTCACGTTTCACATGGCAAGAACTGTAAAACCCTTTGGAAATCAGCTGAATTTACTGACTCCGAGATGTCACTGGGGTTTAAGATGCAAGCTGTACTAACGGTTTCTTTTCTCTCTGCCCTTCTGAATTTTTCTTTGTTGAGGCGTGTTTCAGAACTCCGTTTCCTGTCTGCAGTCCTGGTAGTGCAGTTTATGAGCACTGTCTTTAATTACTTGCTGTGCCCTTTCTGAGGTAGTGCAGCTATTTAGTGTGCAGGATTTTGAAGTCAAGCATAAATGAGATGCATTTTGTCACCATAACTTCTTGGAAAGTGGAAAACTTCTTGGAATATGGAAATATTAAACATGAAACTGTGGCGCTTTCTTTGTGTATACTTGTAGAGATGATTCTTAGTGGTTTGTACAAAAGCGTTTTACCTTGGGTCCTTAATGGAAGATTTATCTTCCTCTTATTTCTGCATTCGCCTACAGTCTTCTATCCAGAGGCTATTTCTCAGCTACTGGGAAACCTGACATTTTTTGTGATGAGAGTTTTCAGGCAGAACTGAAATGAGTCCAGCTGCACCTCTGGCCCTGTTATTTTGACTAAAAGCAAGCGATTGTCACCAGTTATTTCATCCTTTCTCTTCTTTCTCAGTTGGTCATGGTAGGGAACCTTGCCTAAATTGAAAAGTCAAAGACACTGTGTCTGCGGGTCAATCAGCTCTTCATTTGCATGGTGTTCGTGCTCTCGCAGGTGCTCGTTCCCACTGAACTCCGAGAAATGTGGCCCTTCTCCCAGCTTAGCCCTTGCTGTGCTCTGCTTACCTCGACCTCGCTAGCTACTGACACACGCGTTGCTCTCTTAGAGATGGTAATAGTCAACGATGATGAAGAAAGCTTCCATGCTAGCACACCACCGAGGTCCAAAAATTCTAAGGCTATGTAAACTTATTGGACTTTTGGGGTAGATATGGACTTAATAGTGCAATGCTTGAGGCGTTAACAGAGAGAAATGATCTTCTGTAGCCCTTTCTCCAGCGTAGCTGTTCTGATATGCTTTAAAGATCTTTTGTACCTGCCTGAGATTAGGCACACAGGATTGAGGTGATTTCATTATTAGTTTCTGTCCCTGAAGAACATGTTTGGTAACTGTCCGTGCTGCTTCTGATCTGCTTCAGTTATGGGATTCCACTTGGATGAATCAGATATTTGCTTCCCCAGAACAAAATCCTGTTTTTGCAAAACCCAGCTGGTCCTGAATTGAAAATGTAGAATGAAAAACAGATAGTTTTGTTCGTTTTGCGGAGACAATACTGGAGGCTGCCAGACATTCATGAATTCTCGTGCATTGTACAAATGTTGTTGTCATTGTCCAGGCTGAGAAAAAAACACCATTAGGGCCAAAAAAGATTTACAGTAACTACCATCATATGCAAAAGTGAGCACCTGCGTCCTGCCTAGCTAAGTACAGAGTCTTTGTCTGACTTCAGAGGAGACTTCAGTTGGCCTTCTTGATGAAGCTGTTCACCGCTGCTGCTAGGAGGACACCACTAATAGCTGTGCAGAAGCTTAACTTGCCTAGTGGCATTTGTTCCCAAACTTGTGCACTCTTGACAGCACTCTGAGGAGGGAAAAAAGAAAAGAGAGAGAATGGAAGATGAACTAAGTTAATTTTCTTAAGTCTGTAGTATCCCAACCTGGAGCTTTGCATCAAGTTACAGGAAGACAGCATAGAGTTTGAGTGGAAAGCTGGAAAACTCTGTATATAATAATGCTATTAAGGTGATTGAAATGAGAAGAAACGGATCAAGAGTAGGAAAAAATGTTTGCATGTTCAGACACATAGATATATATGCAGGTGACTGATTTTTTTTCCTAATTTTTCATTAACTAGAGGATTAGCTGTCTTAACTAGACAGTAAAAGACGGAAAAAACCCACTGTGTGCATTAACCAGTAAAAGGTCTAATGTTTTGTAAATCTTTAATTTTGTACATATTTAAAATTGGCTGTATTCCTCTGAGGCCACATCATATGAGTACAAAAGCTCAAATACCTCACAGTTAGAGAGCATAGAGTTTGAAACCTAATTATAATCTATCAGGTTTCAGTGTGCTTCTCCAAAGAGTAAAATTCTTTGTAGGGAAAGAACTCTCTGCCTCAGTTGTATAAGGCAGAACATAGCGTATGCTGAGGCTCTTATTTGTTGTAAGATTTACATAAGAGATAAAAAAAAAGAGCATTTTCAAGTAAGCTCAAAGTAGGAAGTACAAAACCCTTAGAAATCAAAATTCTCTGTTTACCTGAGCATCAAAATAAATTTGAAGCCCAATCTCCCCTCTGAACTATACAAAAACGTAGAGGTTATTGCCGTGTTTGTAATGAATCTTCTTGGCGTGTTGGAGGAGCGTCGTTGCTAAGGCACTGACTGCTCGGAGAAGAACAGGTGGAGCTGGGGAGGCACTTGCCTTACTCAAGTTAATCCATGACACGCAGTGCCAATCCCTTAGGGACTGAAGCTGTATAAATTTATGACGTTTGACAAGGTATTATTTCACACTGAAGATAGAGGGATGGCATTCCCACTCCTCCTGTGTCAAGATTTATGCCTCCAGCTACCCCAATGGCGGTTCGCAAGGTGTGAGTTTGGGGCAATTAAAAGCTTGATTCTTGTTGCTCTTCTTAAATTCTTGTTTGAGGCTTGGCAGGGGAGAGGGAAACTGCATCTGGATACTGTGATTCTGGTGCTTTCAAAATGCTTCCTCCCCCTTTTTTGAGTATGCGTTGGAGAACAAGCTAGTTTAGTAGTAGTGTGTGGTTAATATATAGTGGTGCTCACCATGTGAAAAGGTTATTATAAATCAATACTGTATTTTCTTTTCATCGTCCCTTCTGGTAAAGGCATGTGCCTTCTCTTTTTTGTTGTTGTTTTTCCTTTGTCCGTGGCGTTGAAGCACATGTTCTTTCTGTTACCACTGAAGTGGAACTGAGGCTGGTTGTGGGAGCGGTGCTAGCTTTGCTTCCTTCTGGCCGAGCTTGCGCGGGGTGCTCGAGGGCACCTCGCTGGGAGAGTTTCTGTGCAAGCTCTGGCGTCTGCCCAGCCGCTGGCCCGGGGAGGGTGAGCAGGGGGTGGGCAGGGGCAGGCCTGGCGTGCCGTGGGGTACGTGAATTCTGCGAGTCTGCTTGGGGAGCAGACGGTGCGTGTACAAATAATGTGTGTGTTTACTGCTGGCACGCGTTCCCGGAGCTATATCGCTTCAGCGGGGTGATGTCACCGCCATCACAAATAGTCACCGTGCGTGTGCAGCTACTGCTGTTGTGTTACGGGGCCTGGCTTCTTGCCTGGCGTCTGTCTCCTTAGAGTCTGATGCAACACCAGCAGCGGCCACGTCGCTCTATTCCCGGCTCCTGGCGTCAGGATCGGCAGGGCCGAGCGCGGTCACAGCGCCTCGCGCCAGCCCCGAGGCCCCCCAGGGAAAGGCGACCTGGAAGCCCCCTTGTAAAGATGAGTTTGTGCAGGTGTTTCGTTGCCCTGCCGCCTGATCACGAGGTGTCCAGGTTCTTCACTGGAGCTAGGCTTAAGAAGTCACTTTGACGGCTGATGCTGTTTTGTGTGATCTGTTTTATGAGATGTGAACGATCCAACGTGATTCTGCGTGAAGCAGCATAGTGATGAAACTTGAACAGCGCTGAGCTCTGAAACGTGGTCCTCGATGTAGAATCTTAATTGAGGATGTGGTCTTGAGGGTGGTAAAGGATGAGACAACAGTCTGCTTCAGTGACAAAAAGGAAATTATTGGCAAACCGGTATTAATTTGGAGTGTATGTTCTTCATCCTGTCTCCTGGACTCATGGGTCTAGTGCTTCTAATGGAAGTAGCGTGCTTAGATATCAGAAATCAGTGTCTCAGTATCTAGTTATGATGAGCTGTTTCTCCTAGGTGTCCAAACTGAGTGGATTTCTTGTGCAAAACATCATCTCATGTTTTTGTATGAGTAAATATATCCAAAATCCTCCAGGTAGAATGCTCACCTCCTGTGCAAGTGCATTTACTTGACAATTTGCATCGTCCCCTTCCTTTCTGTAGGCAGTTCGCTAAAGTAGCCAAGTGCAGTGTGTTTCAGAGCTTGTTGTTATTTCATATGTTTGTGTATTCACTGTCCAAAGGCTTAGAGGATAATCAAGGTCTCTGATTGCCCTCTACCTTCAAGGTGGATTATTTCTTTCATTAGAGTTTAATGGTCCTTAATTGAGCTGTGTGGTTTGAAATGTCACCTTCTAATTTAATCAGCATAAGTTAACTGTAAGACTTTGAGATGGGCTTGTAGGTTTACTGCAGTAACTTCATTACCTTTATGTTTTCTTTTGTAATCTAACTAATTTGTACTAAATGTCAAGATGTTAGGAGAGTGTGGAAGGTGGAAATTAATACTGTCAGCAAGGGTAAGCTGGTAGCTTGTAGATGACATTTTTAATGAGTTGAATTATACCTGTGTCACTCCGATACCTTCCTGCATTTGGGTTTTGCTTCTTTTTCTCTCCAGGGAACATGTCTTAAGTTTATTTAGGTATATTTAACCTTATTTAAGAACTTTTTGAACCTCTCGAGGAAGGTGCTGTTGCTGTCAAAACATAGCAGTGGACACTTAAATTGTGTCAATACCAGCTAGGTGCATTGTTTTATTATATAGCATAGTTTCTAATCACACAGTAAGAAGGCAATTGTTCAGTAAAGACAGTGTCTCTATAGCCTCATCATATTGGCTTCAGATTATGACACCATAACCAAGATCAAATCCTTAGTTTCAAAGACAAATTGACATGTAAAGAGGGAGGACGTATTTAGAGGTGGAAGCAATCCATACTAGCTGCAGTTTTACTGCCTGTTATGATATACTGCTTAAAAGAATATTTTTGAAAGCTCAAGTATCTTCATTTTTTGAGATAAAGGTACAATGTCACTCTGCAAGGTCAGCTTTAATGGAGAAAGAGCTGCTTTACAGTATGTGATTACATGGAAAACTCTGAGGTGCTAATCCAGTTTCGTGACTGTTGTGTCCAAATCTGAAAGACAGATATTGTGCTTATTTGGACCTTTACAAATGTCAGCTGTAAGTAGATCAGAAATTGACTGCTACTTATCTACAATACACCTAATGTTTGAAATTACCGTGACTTTAGAGGGAAACAATTTTCTTTGTTAAAGCTCTTTATCTACGTTGGTGAAATTAGTGTTAAGAGCATAGTGTTACTGAATTTCCCTCCTTCTGTGCTTTCATAAGATGACAGGGAAAAATAGGCCCTCTCTCCTTTGAAACTTGTTTCTCAGACCCCCCCTGAACAGGAGTGAGGCAAAGTGGAGGGAACTATAATGCCAGAAACTACTCACAGAATTCTGGAGCTGGCTAGGGTTGAACTTTGTAAGGACTCTTTTTAATACCCTTGATTCACCAGTGCCTTTAGCAGTTGAGGGGACTGCATATCATTTTGTTTCAGAATAAAATCCATTTAAAGTCTTCAGATGAAAATCATAGTTGTGTGCACTTAAAGCCTGTTGAACTGATTTGTGTTCTCTCTCTGAGCAGCCAGACACTTTGGTTTCTCTGGTATACACTTTTGATTTTTCTGGTGATGGTAGATATTTTCTAATAGCTGGCACAATGCAGCCCACCCTGCCTGCAAAGAATTCTGTGTGTCACATATTCACATTTTAGATTTTTATTTTCACTGATCTAGAAGGTTATTTTCTTGGTCACTATCAAAGCAGTGAGAGGGAGGAGAACAGCCAGTGCAGCTCTTGGTTTCCTTCCACTGTTAGTCCTTGAGGATAAAAGCACCCAAACACATGGTTTCTATCTCTTCTATTGCTTCATGTGGAACAAAAAAAAAGTAAATTTACCTTTTTATGGGCTTCATCCTCTAAATAAAGCTTTTAGCACTTTATAAATGATTATAGCAAATTCCTTTGCTCTTCTTTTGAAATGTAAAAAAAAAAAATAAAATATCTAGTAATGTCTAGATCTATAACCTTCTGATAAGTGATAAGAAGCAGGGAACAAGAGAGAGTTTTGTTTGCAAGACTGACGTGGAGCATATTCAAGATACTGCGGTTCTCCATGCAAAGGTGTAAACCTTTGGTTCCTTTAGGAACTAGAAGCTGCTACTTCCTAGCATTTTGGTAGCCTTAATTTTAAGTTACTGGCAGATCAAACCTAGAGGAACACTTAGCAGTGCTAAGAAGAGTTAAATTGGTGCTTAATGATTGAATGGGATTTAGAAGTTGGCTGACACAATTGTGGCAAATTTAGGTTAAGCTGTCTGGACAAGTATAGAACTAGTTTAAGATTTTAATATCCTTTCTGCAAGTTGTTCTCATATGTAGAAGCTTACGAGTTGGAAAACCAGGGTTGTCAAACAATGGTGGAACACATGTAGTAGCTGAGAGGAAAATGTCTAATTCAAGTTAACGCTCAAGCATCATCTTCCATTGAAATGCATCTTCCGATCTGTTTACAAAAGGCTTTGATTCTGCCAAAGACTGGGAAATTGAGGACTGCAGATTTTTAGATTTTTCCAGCATAGGAATGTATTTCCTTTAATTGAGACAATTGGAATGCATCCGTGGCCGGTAGCAGCAAGTATAGCATCTCTTGGGTACAATGAGGAAGTACTGTGATAATATGAGAAAATGAATTCCCCTAAAAATATCTGACTAATAAATTTTGATGGTGTTGGGTGAATTGCAAGTAGGCTTTCTTAGACCTACAGCCAGAAGTTTTATCTGTCCTCGCAGCGAGCCCTTATTCAGATTCGACAATGTGAAGACAGTAAATGACCTCAGGCCTGCTGCCATGTTTAATGATATCAGTCTTGTTGGGAGTGTGAGGGGGTTCCTTTTTCACTCCTTTTGCAAGTCACCTGGAGTAACAAGCCTCCAGAGGCTACGCTGCAGGATTGCACAGGGTTCCTTGCACTCATATGCAAGCTCAATGGGTCACATACCTAGAGCAGTTGACTCTGGCAGCAGCTGAGCTAGATTGCATGTGTCATTAGTTTTTAGTTTGTACCTCAGGCAGTCATAAGCCATTTAGAATAAATGGACTTTGCCTGAGGTTTTAATAAAACTGGACCACACTGCAGAGGTCCAGTGCTAGGTGGTCATTTCTTGGGCCCACAGAAGTCATGCTGAAGCGCTGCTCCATGCTCATTTTTCGTCAGGATGCCCAGATGCAGAGACAGGCTGCCTGTTCCTACCAACCCCTACATGGTGCTTGTGAATCAATTGGTGGGTTTGGGCACTGGACCTGTGGATGGGCATGGAAGGAGTTAAAAAAGGAGTTAGAAGCAGATACTTGTTCTACAAATTAGCTGGGCAGCAAATCGTAGTAGTTGTCTACCTAAGTTTTCCCCATCAGCAAAAATGAGGATATTGCTGTTGCAAAAGCTTGTGTTAAGTACGCAGTGGAGGTTTGCTTAGTAGCGTGCCTGCTATTTTTGAAGACAAAGTGCTGTTTTGTTCGTGGTATTAGCTTGGGACCCAGCCATGGAGATACAGTCACGACTGAAATGTTTTTACCTTAATTTTTGAGTCACATATGGCCTTCTATGGAAATCCTCCTGACCTCAAAGACTCTTTCAGAGATTTTCAAGTTTGTCTTGAGGCCCTGATACTATACAGAGAGTCATGTAAAAGTCTCTGGTGAAATAGGGAGGCAGTTCTTCCTGTTCCGAATAGCCTATGCTTAACAGCAGATGAGATTTTACTCATTGACAGGAAAGCAAACCAACTGTCTCATGCTCAGTGCAATGTCTTGTTTCTGTAATGAATAAAGTAAAGACTCTAGAGAGAAAAATTAACATGTGAACTTCTGTGAGACTGCATGCAAAAATACAGGGTGAAGTGTAGATTCTTGCTCCCACATGCTGGGTAGCTTTCTTAGAGAGTGGCTTGTTTTATATGCAGTGTTTGAGCTGCCAGTGGTGAAAGACCATGCAGCTTTTAAGTGCTATAAATGCACTTTTAAAAAGGATTAAAGATGCCTAATTCGTGACCTGTGGAAGGGAGGTGATTGTTGAACTGAGCTGAAGGGTAGTTGATGCTCTGTATGTGTGTCTGTGTGTATGGGAGTGAAATCCAAGTCAGATATGGTGAGCTGCCATGCAAGTTGACCTTGGAATGTTTACAAAAAAAAAAAAAAAGGGGGTCATTAAATGCAGGATAATGAGGTAAGGGAAAACCACTTGAGGCAAAATGCATGGTAAAAAGCCGTGGAGTTTCTTTAGGATGGTTTTAGTATTTTATTGGAGGCGAACATGAGATATCGTTCATTTTCATTACTGTAGGAGCCGAGATGTCTACCAATGCAGCATTTGTTTGTAGTATCTTTCCATCATTGTGCATCTTTATAAGACTTCTGCTTAAGGACAAACAATCAAAACAAAACAAAAAACATCTCAGCCCTGTGTCTGCATGTCTGTTTGGGTCAGGATACATCTGCCCTGTGTTAAAACTGGCAAAATACAAAACAAATCCCTGACTGAGCCCTGAACACATTTTGAGATGAATCTGGAATGTTGTTGGCTCTGGGGCAAATGGAGGCTATTGCTGAGAAGTCTGTTAAAGGCACTGCCTGAATGAAAGCCTCCTTTTTTACAGCGAGAGTGTTTGAGCAGGAGCGCTCTGTGATCACAGCACTGATGACTTTGCCCTGGAAAAAATGTCCTTTCAAGTAGGCTGTTCTTAGACCATTTATGTTCCGCAGGGCCTGGTGTCTCCCAGAGATTTGGTGGTACAGCTGTGCACGCACACTTCCTAATGTACTTTGAATGGTTTAAAAAAAAAAAAACCAACACTTCCTCTGAAGGAGGTTTGTTCTGGTTTGACAAGTGAAATAAAATGTAGCAGGAAAAGCATTCTTAGGCATTTATACTGGACTAGAGGAAAAAAAAACCCAGGAAAACAAATGATGAAATGTGGAGCTATTTTAACGAAGTGGTTGTGAGCAACCTTTCTTTGTATTTTGATCAAATGCACAACTGCATGCTGAGCGAGGAAAACAAAGTTTGGAGGTTAACATGAAATATTTCACATCTCCACTCTGGCTGGATGTTTATCCTTTGTGTATTTGTGCTGTAAGACACAGTCTGCTCAGCCCCTGACTGCTATGTCTCATATCTCATTGTGAGCCCTGATCTTACACAGAAAGGAAAGGAAGAAGCACATTTGTGCTGTGAGTTATCTAGGTAAACCCTTGATGGTTTCAGATCTGTAAAGTCAAAGATAAATTTTAGATTATAAATTTTACTGGCGTGGGTTAAATAGCTTCTAAATAGTTATGGAAGAGGCTTCAGGGCCAATCTATCCTAGCATTTTTCATGGATATAGTATCATCAGTATAGGTTTGCAGTTGCTTCCATGTGCTTGTAATAGGTCCTCATAAGACACAGTCTGCACAGTTATCCTAGGAAAGTGCTGCTGTTGAGCAAACCTTGCTTTATTCACTGACTTCTTATAAGGGATGGGAAGGCTTTTCACATCCTCATGAATGCCTGACCTAAAAACATTGGTGAAAATAATTGTTTTGTTTCCTGCAGGCATCTAGCCTGCTGCAGGATGCACTTTGAGAGCACCTGGAAGAAGAGTGGTGTAGTGCAGCCTTGCCTTTAGTCCCTTACTTTAAGAAGTGCCAAACAGAGACAATTTAAGGGCATTGTTGAAGGAGTAGACAATATAGAAGAAATGTGGTGGAAAAGAGCTAGCAAGAGAGTGGCTCTCGGTGATGATGAACCTATTGTGGTGGACAACAGGAATCTGGCTTTTGCTTGTATTAAGGATGAAAGAAAGTGTTGATCTTCAGCTAATACAAAATACCTTCCACACTGAGTTCATTAAAGGCTTAAAAGAAGCTCATACGGAATGACCGCTCTAGTGATGGGAATCAGAAAAGAAACTCTTAGTAGAAACCTTTCCTGTTTTCAAACCATATGTTAGACTTTCATTCGTAATTATGATTAGTGTTAGGGAGGCATCACTGTACAAAAACTCATCGGGAGAAAAAAGAAGAAAGCTTCATTTATTTTTTTGCTACTGAAATTTTAGGATATTTCTAGATACATGTGCAATCTGAAGCTATGAGGCAACTGCTGTGGCCTGTGCTTTAAGCTGTGTATTTTTCATATAGGAAAACAATCTCAGTGCTTGTTTGTTTCCTTTCCTGGTTGGATGCTCCTCAAGTCCATTAAAGAGCTAAGAAAAGATTGTGGAGAGTCAGCCAAAATACATTGTGGTTCCAAGGAAAATCATTTTTCATTTTGGTAAAAGGGGCATTAAAGCAAAAGATAATATTGCAGTACTGCATTATTTATGGTGCCTGTAGCTAAAAAGTCATCTTGCAGTGTTAAGACATCTTCAAGGCGAACTGGGATGCTACATTTCTGAAAATGTAATGCCGCGTGTTGTGTGTAAGGCAGCTAATACCAAGTAGGGACCCGTTTTAAGCTCAGGGAAAATGAGAAAAAAAGAAAAATGAAAAAAAAAGCATAGTTCATTGTTTAATAAATCATACAAAATCTGTAGAAAAATAATTCAATTGTAATTTAATGTCAGGTCTGCACTTAAATTCTTCGCCACAGTGCTGCATTTTAATAATAAACCTCAATCATCGCTGTCTTTGAACTTAGAAGCTGTGATAAGCACTAGAGTATTTATTTCTGCCTTTATGTAAACAGTGTGCTGCAAGTGGTTCATGACAGCACTTCAGGAGGAGCAGGCTGAGTCATGTGAGGATACTTTAGAAATGCAGAGTTTCAGAGCTGCTGACATTCCTAGGCTGAGGATGCAGAAGTTTGCCGCACTTACAGCGAAGCAGCTTCAAGGAGAAGATCAAATTCAATTTGTTAGCTTATCTAAGTGCTTTTGTGCCCATTAAAAGGACAAGCTTTTGTCAAGTTTGTTGTATTTTCAGCTAAAACAGATTTAAAGTGGGGCAAGATATCTAAACATAAGAAAACCATAATACAGAATTAAAGATGTCACTAAAAGTTGAGTTCCTAATAGCATGCAGCTGAGCAGATAATTGAACTATATAAGATACTGCTGACAGAAACAATCTGTATGTAATTGCATTAATATTATTAGTGTTACAGGAACAATATTTGAGTCTTTTGCTCCAAATCAAGATTGTGGGCAATTTGTGGCATGTAATGTAAGCTTAGAAGCAATGCAATATTATAGTATAACACCACTGTCTGAGTGTATCTGTAACTGCACAAGAACACATTTTAAGCTGTCTCTGAGAAATGTTAACATAAAATGTATGCACATTGTTTCTGACTTTACATATGCATGCACTTGTAAATTTGTATGTGTTTGTATTCAAGTTGATACATAAAAATGCTTCATACGAATGCTATTTCTTTTTGTCTGAATTCAGCTTTGCAATTCTGTTGTGAACTTGCCATTACTTCACTAGAATAGATGATTCATTCCTTTTGCCTTGGTCTTTGCAGTTCTGCCATAAGTTACTGGCAAGAACAAGCATACTAAAGCAGTCTAAGTCCCTCTGAAATCAAGTGCTGTGGATGAAGGGTTTCTACCCTGTGAGGTTTGCAGCTCAATGACAAGTGGACTGTGAGCCTAGAGTAAACAACAAGTCATGGGGAGCTTCTACCGTGAAGAATAACTGTTCTTCATAAAATTGTGATGAATTTTAGAGAGCTGGAAGAGAGGTGGAAGAAACACATGTCAGAAGAAGACAGGTCACCTTCCAAGGCTTGAAGTAGCATACCACTGAATACATGTTTCTTCAATCAAATAACTGAAACACTTATAGCTGGCTACTCACACACCAATGGACCTTATTGCCACAAAGGTCAACGTGAACGTTTTGCAATTTTAAAAAATTTAAATATCAATCAACAGAAATCCTTTGAAACTTCTAAGTTTTTGGACCTAAAGGTTGCCATGTTTTTGGCTAGCGTATCACCCTGCACTCATAGGTTGCCTCTTTCTAGGTCTCAGCCTTTCGAGGGCTAGATCTATAAATAGGTTGGCGTGTTTTTGGCTGAGGTGCCAGTCTTCTCTAGTTTTCTGGGTTGTATTTCAGACTTGAGGCAGAACTAGGTGAGTGAGTTGCGTAAGCTTGTGTGAACATTGATGCACTTGGTGCATGGGGTGTCTTTATTTAAGAAAGACTTACAGATGACTTTAGAAAATGCCTCGTCAGTGGGGGCTGCCCATCCATGCTGTGTTTGATGTCCCCAGGCTGATTGGGTAGGCCAAGGTAGCTATTGAAGGTCCACATGGGACAGTGTGGTCTATAATTCAGCCTGAGGCACATTGTATTCCCCATCTCTGCAGTAGTGCTGGCAGTCAGGCAGGGTTAGGGCTGTGTCCTAGGTGTCCTAGGTCCCAGCTTTTTCTTGTCTGTGTCTGCATCTGGACCTTAAAGGTTCTATAGTCTGTGAAGCAATGAGCTATAGAGAACATAAAGAAATAATTGTATGTTAGCAGAGGAATTGTAGAGGATAAGGTTTATTTAATTCCTAGCACCCAGCACGGCTTCGTAGGCATGCAAGAAGGGGAGTCTAGGCAAGGTTTTGGATATCCCTACCCAGAACTGTGTAAAAACTGACAAGACCAGGAGACCAGGAGATGGTGCACTCATCTTTTAAAATCAAACATATATGGTTGGACTCAAAAACTTTGAAGACATTTTCCAACCATAACGATTCTGTGATTCTATATAGGGCTCATAAGAAAAGCTAGAATATAACTGGCAGGTTTCTTTTGACTCATAAAGCCATGATGAATCTTTTAGGTAGCATACTTCTGAGGATAGCTTCTAGCTGAAGCTCGTCCTAACAACTTCTAACTTGCACTTTTTGCCTGTAGTACGTTAAATGGTGAAGATCTGCACTTGGAAAAGGATTGCTCTTCATGAAAGAGTGTAGAGTGATAAATACAAATTAGGTTTTTTCTTTTGGTTGGTCTCAAATGATTGGCTATAGGTGCTTCGTGTTAATTAGAAATTATGTTAATGTTTGTTCATACAGTATGATGTAAGAGTAGAAGTGCTGGACCATCACAGAAGCTTTATTATGATTCTGTTCTGTATTATTCCCTACCTCTCTTTTTATTTAGCATTTTGTGTGTGCATGTATGTTCTCCATATCTATAGATTAGATTTCAGCCTTCAGTCTTTTTGTCTTTTTTTCTTTTTTTTTAAATCATTCAGCATGACATCTTGGGGTCAGTGTAGGGACAGTGGAGAGATGTGCTGCAGAGCTGTTATAAATGACTATTCCAAGAAACCTTTGCCTCTCTGCAAGGGCTTGGTTTCTGCCTCTGCACAGTAGAATATGGATGCATTCAGCAGCAGATCCACACAGCCATTTGGGATGCGATTTCGGCAATATGCTCTGCCATCTGTGAAGCTGTGTGGCAGGGCGGTGGTGTTCCCTCAGAATACAGCAGAAAGGATTGCATTTTATTACAACAGTAATTTCAAACAAATCATCCATCCTAATCATTGAGTCGCCTTTGTTGGCAGAGCTGGAGGAGAGGCTCTTGATCTGCACCTCAAGGAATTGCTTGGTTTCTAAGCAAAATTCATGCTTGCATTAAGGGAGCACTTAAAATAGGCAGTTCAAGGATGAGGTGATCCAATAACTCCATATTCCAAAACTCTTTTCCTTCAGAAGGACAAAAAATGTAAGAAAAAGTTATACTGAAGTGCCAGCAAGGAAAGAGGACATCATCTGATTGAAGCCTCCTTCAATATAAAGTGAAGTTAAAATAGTAAAGTGAAGTTAAAAGAGACAAGTTTGGTCTTTCGTATTTGTCACTTGTCAGTTTTGGAGGTCTGAAATCCAGGGCCCTTGAGAGGCTTTTTAGTGTATCTTTAATAATGGACTTGAATTACGAACAACTCACTTGTAGTTTACTCTTGTCTAGATAACTGACTGAAATTAAAGATGGAATTAATACAAAACTATCAAGCAAAACAGTAAAAGAATCCCCCGAGTTAAAGATGTTTCTTTTCCTTTTTCATGTGACTACAGTCCTATTAGCAGCCCTATTCTGAGTAGAAGTGCCTTCAGATATCGTGTATCCTCTTGTCATCTTTGAACACGTGTGTCACAGCTAGGTACATGCTAAAAGCACAATCCTTAGTTAGCTCAGAGGAACAGTGGTTTTGTTAGTTGTGTGCAGCTTTTGCAGCCTGTATTGTGGTCTGTTAAGCACACTTTCAAAGCCAGTAAAACTGTCCAAATTAAATTTTGATTTTTCTTTTTTAAAGTAACTAGAAATAAAGGTTAGTGCGGATGTCAAGCACTGAGGTGCATCTCAGTTAATAGCATTGACTTTCTAGCGTCGCAGACCTTCTTGAGGAGAAAAACCAATGCAGCATCTAATTAGGTTAATCCAGGTTATCTAATTAGGTTAACCTTGCACTTAAAAGCCTTATTTGAATTCTACTGAGTTTGCTTTGAACTGGAACTGGGCAGCACTGGAGATCCAAGACACCTGTAGGCGTGCAGCGTGCCGAGTGCCAGCACGGGGCCGTCGGACTCTTTCCAGGGCAGGGACGGAGCATCTCCAGCCTGGCCGGGAGCGGAGTGGCGGCCGAAGGGCTGCAGGCTCTGGCTGGGGCCGAGAAGCGGCCAGTTGTTGAGGTTGTGGATGTGCTTCCTGGAGCTGGGATAGCGCTTGGGCTTTCTGGGCAGGGCTGAAGCGACTGATCCGTGTGGTGCATTTGTATCGATTTGTAGAGATTGTCCAGCTGGGATTATTCGGCTGGGTGCTGAAATGTTTAATGGGGGAAAGAACAGGCAGATCTATTAAAGAGAAACAGTAGATTGTTTGACTCCATTTTTAACTTTGCCTCTAATAGTTTAAGAACGCTGAGATATGTGGTGGCTTGAGCATTTTAACCTGTCTAAATTTTTAACTCCTTTTTGAACAATCTCTTTATCTGCATATTATTTGATTTGCACTCTTTTTAGCTTTCGCCTCTGACACAGGCAATCAGAAAGGATATTTAAGTAAAACAAAAGAAAGGTGCCGTGAATTGAAATATCTGTATCTATGGGAAAGTGATAGAACAAATTGAAAAAATAAGAATTTTTGTTCATGTAGGCATAGGAAAATAGAGAGTATTTGAAAGAAATGCAGACTTGTAATAAATATTCATGTAAACTTGACCATTGCTGTGTCAGATCACAGCTCACAGTGATACAAGATATTCTTCTAGAGTCATTCACCCCTGAGTATGACTTTTTAATATAAGATGAGATGTGCTGAGCTCTTACCACGTGGCCCGCAGACAGTATTTCAATTCATCCACCTGTTGCCATCCAATATTGTGCTTCCTAATTTCTGCCTGGAAGTACCTTAACAAGTCAGTAGACTGACACTGTTCTTCTCATTCTCAATAAAGCTCCAGAGTACCTGGTTTTGTTCATTCTTGTTGTGGACTGCACAGGCTTGGGGATGACACAGGCCTCCTTTTGCTGCTCCTTTGGGTTTACATGGTGTTATCCCAAGCTTTCCCTTGGGGATTGAATGGCAGTGTTCTCCTAATGATGATTTTGGAATGTAATGGAGCTGTTTTTCTTCCCAGTTGTACTGTGGGACACCTAAATAGAAGCATCCAATCAAACTTAGCAGGAAGATAAGGTACAAGTAGAAAATCTTTGGATTTATCTCTGTGTCTCTCTATTCTCCCTTCCTCTCACTCGCCAAACAAACAAAAAACCTTATGTGACTTGGCCTTTGAGTTTCCCTCTGTCTAGTCTGCCATTATGTTGACAAAATCGGTCTGGTCTGCTTCACCCTCCCTATCTGCAAGGTTTTCACCAATTCAGCTACTCTGCCCTTCTCCAGGGTTTTCTAAGGAGTAGTGACCTTCTGACTCCAGGTTTGGTTTTGGAACGAAAGCCGCTGTCTTGCCTGCATGGTACTAGCAAGCATTGCTTCTCCCATCAGTCTAAGTTATCTTTCTACCCTCTGTGTGTCCGAGGCTGTTCTGTCTATCTTTAAAAACCCAACCAAAGAAAACCTTTCCTGATGAGGTCTTTCATAGCCCTTTCCGTAAACTAATAAAAAAAGTAGGTGAATACAGTAAAGGGGAGCCACTGAGCCTATTATTTTTTGGGGGAAAAATTGCAGATCTGTTACCAGTTTCTTGAAAATGGACCTTCTGACTTGATTTTGCAGTCATCCCAAGAATGGCAATTTCCGAGCGATCCACTTAAACTCAGATTCATCTGCAAGTGCTCTGTTTACGCGGTATTTACTATAAAGCATTGTTTCGGCGAGCGTTGGCTCTGCAAAGAGCAATTCAGAGGCTGACAGTTGCTGGTAATTGCTGTTATCAGGAGCTTTGCCATCAACAGTTTTGGAGACAAGGGTGTGTAGTGTGTTCACTGAACAAGATTTGGTCATTCCTACTGTATATAACAATGGCTTAACTGGTGTCATATTTGGCTTTTTGTTCAGATCTTGGCCTGATGCTTATTTTAAGAACTTGCATTTCTATAATTTTTATTTTTTAAGGCAAATTTCAGCTTATTAAAAAATAAGTTTTGGAAAAAATGAATTTCAACTTTGTTCCTGTGGTGGCTGTGTTTTGAACATGGGAAAAAAAGAGGCTGACCATGCTTAAGTATTCTATCTCTTAGACTTGCAATAAAGCCTGCATGTATATACATGTGTATGCACACACATAATACGCACGATCAATGTTTTAGACATTTCAGATATCTTCCTAACCATTCAAACCTCTCTCATAGCCACGTCACTTCAAAATTTGTGCTTAAGGATCCGGTGAGGACGCTGTGGTGGTAGTTGTGATAACTGCTGGGAGCAACCTCCTGCCTACAGGATGGATGTTTAAAGCCTGATGGACACACACGACTCACTGCAGATCTTGAATGGGAAATAGGGCATTGAGGCTTAGCTGGAGGACATTCAGGAGAGCTTCTGAATGTTGCCTGTGAATAATTTCAGCTTCTTCAAAAGGAGAAATTGTTAAAATCTTCATCAAAGACCCACTTTATTTTAGTGGTTGGTTTGTCTCTGGAACTAAACAAACAATCCCTCTGAATCATCGTCTTCTCTGCATCCCTCACCTACCTAGCTAGCTTTCCTTCGCTTTGTTCTCTATGGTGATGAGTTACTAGGCATCTGAAACGGGCATTTCTCATCAACTAACCCTCTGTTTTTTCCATCAGATTTCTTAAAATTTGTTTTATGTGATGAAGACTGATATGGCCATACAACTGTGTTATTGTCTTCTGTAGGACACCTATAACCAAATGTTGCCGTACTTGTAAAGGCTTCGATTTTCACCATCTTTCATATATAGCTTACTCTTATAGCTGTTACCTAGCAACGTTAATTTTGTTCCTTTTAGTTTGTGTTCTATTTCAAGAGACCTATAAGGTGTGTTTTAAGAACGTTGCTGGAGTCCAACCATAAACCTTTAGTACAGAGAGGTGTTTATAAAGTGAGTTCTCTCCAGCATTTATATTTAATGCACTTCTATTTTGTGTTAGCCTTTCCAGCCCTGCTGGCAGAAATTGGAGTAGATGCAAGTGGGATTTAAAAATTCCCCAGGGATTACTGAAGGGATTGCAAATTCCCTCCAGTCTTGTCTGTGTGATATTTCAGTGCACTCGACTATTGTAGGTGCCTAAATAAATCTCATGCTTCTTCGACTGCTGTCTCTGTTTTTTGCCTGTCATCCCACGGAATGGTCCTTTTAGCGTTTTGGACGCTTTGTGACGTTTTGTGGGCAACAACAATAGTTCTAGTATAAACGAGAGGATTTTTTTGCAGTTGATGAGTGTTGCAAAGAAGACGACCTTGACTCTTGGGTGCAAAACAACTTCCATAAAGTGCTAGTGTGCTCTGGAGTTTCAGAGTCACTTACAATTCAGCACATAACCACTGTGAACTTGGCTGTGCTTGTAGGAGGCTGAAGTGGAGGAGGCATCGCTGTAGAGGTCACTACAGGTGGGTTTAGGGAAAAACTGTAAGAAATCTGTGTGGTGTCATAATACTTTTGCTGCAAGTTTCTTTCTAAAGACATAGCCACTGCCAAGTGCTAGATGCAGCAAAAGTCTTTGGGGAGCTGCTGGCAACCCTTTCAGTGCAGGAGGGAGGATTGCAAGTTTGAGTCAGAAATCAACTGAAACAAGTTGAAAGAGATTCTGAAGGTGAGACATTTGTGCAAACACATCTAATGTAGCTATAAGTTTAAAAGGAGCAAGGAGCAGAGAGAGTTGAGTGTCATCTACAGTGGACTTCACTGTGCAAATTAAAACTGTGTTGCTATCTGTAACATCTTTCCAAAAAGTTTTAGGGGATAGTATTTCTTAAAATAAAATGAAATCTGTAAAACAACAACTTTGAAATTATATTTGGACACGGCAGTGGAAGGATATGCTGCTAGTACTACTGTGCCTTTCTTTTGCAAATGATCTGCATTAAAAAAAGGGCAATCTTGTGAAAGAACATGAGTTTGTATATGGTAATTGCTGTGGTAATACTTACCTGGGTGGTTACTTTTGATCATGAAATATGAGATTTCTGTGATACTGAAAAGCTTGCAAAACATGATGAGATCACCAGGATGAATCAGAATAATTCATGTGCAAGTTCAGGAGATCTCAAACGGGCCATTGAGCTGGATAGTGCAATTATTTTGGATGCCTAGGTGATCTGCACTTTAGTTTTTCCAAAGTCCTAGTGAAGTTCTTCTGTTCATTGCATTGTAGATGTATTTTTCCTGCATTACCTAGAATTCACAGTGTTTCACCACAGGTGACAGAGTGTGTCCTCATCTCTCATTGCTACCATCCGTTGCCTTGTGGGTTGCCCAATGGGCATGCGAGGGCCTTTTCAACACTTGAGTGTTATACTTTGTTTGGCCAGACTTGAGTGAAATCTTACATCAATTGCATCTTAGCTGCTTTGGTTCGTCAGGGAGGTTGCTAATGTGCTGCAGGGAGCCTGATTTTGGGGAGCCACTTACTAGACTCAGTGTGTTAGCTACTTGGTCAAAGCTGCCTAGCTGCAGTATCAAACCTGTGTTTCTACTCACTCAGTTGGGTTTCCTATTTGCACTTGTACATAGAGACAGAAGAGTAGCATGGCCTTTGTATAGATGTTCTGCTGAGACCCTAGTAGTATTTCCAACTGCCTTCTGTTAGCTAATAGCGTAAGGTATAATATCAAAGCTTAAATGCCAAAGTGAACAAGCAAGAAGGAAATTCTTTATGCAGGTATGTACTTGATTCAGGAAGAAGTCTCCTGAATCACAGCTTGCTTTTAGTCCTATGATGGTTTTTCCACGTTATTCCCTATGAACTGCAGGCCATATGTAAAAGTGAAGGGTATTTGCTGGGCTGCCATTTAGAGAAATAAAATGTAACCTGGTCTCTAAAGCAAAGCCAGGATTCTGTCTACGTTCAGCTTTTTTTCAGTAAACAAAAGTTCTGCACTGCAAGGAGTCCCTTGACAGCCATGGAAATACCTGCTTTATTCAGGAGCTTGACACAGGATGAAACAGAACAGAACTCATTTTGGGATTACACTGTTTTAGAATCAGTGGGATCCCACTCATTCCTGTGAGCTGACACATCGAGGCCAGCAATGACCCAAAATAAGTAAATAAAGTGGGATTTAGGGGATAGGGAAGAGGCAGAAGGACAAAAAAGAGGGCTTTTAGTTTGCACAGGCCTTGTTGACTGGTTATCATCCCCTCTTCTGGTGTGCTCAAAAACATGTAAGTGATATTCGGATGAAGTGCTTTTATTTTGTGGAACATGACAGCTTAGCTCCCTACCCAATAGCAATTTTATAACAAAAGTTTTCCCTTCTTTCTTGCCTTGAAGAGAACTTACACATTTTCTCTTGTAACTGACATCATGATGTGGGGTTTTTTTTTTTAACTTTACCAAAAAATACTGCTTGCAACATCCAGGAGAACTGTGTTCGTGAACAAAGCCAAAGTTTAACAGATTGTGGGCAAAGCAGCAAAATGAAGTTCAAATGGCTGCCAGTGCACTTTGGTTCTAGTTTGGGAAAGAAAAAGGCACGCCAGAGAGCATTACTCACTGCCACACCAAGTGTTTTCCTTTGGTATGAAAATACAGAACTACCAGTTACCCTCTCTACCAACAAAAACTTAACCACTCAAAAAAAAAGAAAAGTAAATGAGCATGTGTTAGAGCGAAGTTTTCCTAATGCTTTCCTTTAAAAACAACTTCCAAAAACGAAATGCTGCTTGCATGCTTATGGAACAGAAGCTGGCGTCTGTGCAGTTGGATTCAGGGAAAAAACAGAGACCTCAAATATCCACTGTCATATGCCTTGATCTTACTGCAGAGCAGCATACAGATTGAGGAAAATAGCCCTTAGTATCCCTGCAACGGACTGCTGCAAGGAAGCTGGGGAAAACTGTTCCTTGGCTACCTGCAGCTCTGCTTGCCCACTAAGAAAATTTTTTCTGATCAGCTGCAAAATTCATGTGGGCTGGTGCTTCAAGCACCAGCATGACATCATTCTGGCTCCACATCTCAAGGCAAATTTTGCTGGGAACTAGCTAGCCTGCTCAAACTCCGTTCCAATTCACTATTATTTTTCCCTGGAGGCTGATCTTGGTGAAGACTGGATTATGCTGGTTGGTAGAAAAAATACTTTAAAGGATCGTACTGTGTCTTAAACTTCCCTTTGAGTCAAGTAACTGCAAATTGTTGAAGTATATCCGGAATTCCATTTATGGCCTATGTGATTTTTATTTATTTAAACTCTGTAGAGAGCCATCAGAAGTAATGCTATATTCCTTGACAGGTTGAGACATCTGCTGGCACCTCCAAGGTAGGCTCTGGTTGTGTGATTTTCTGTTGCAACATGCTGAAATATCTCCAAAACATAATGCTATGCTATGGCATAGAGATGAACCTGTATGAATTTCAGGACTGTGTGCTTTATCTTCAAAAATCTTAGGGATATGAATTCCTGTAAAAGTTTTATAGAAAGACAGGGCCACATTTAGCAATGTGGAGTACATGTGGAGCAAGGGAACTGCCAGATGGAGGAGCGAAATCGCGTCGTGAACTTCAGTGTAATATGTGATCTACAGTATATGTAGCTTATCAGTACCTACCCCAGTGAAAGCTGAAGCTGTATGTAATTGATATGCTTAAAAGCTTGCTAATGGAAAGTCAATGGCTCAAACTGTGCAATTGGTTTCCTTAGTATTTCGCATTAAGTACTCATTTTATGTATATTGAATTTCATATTGCACCTCTGTGCCTATTTGATTTTTCAGGGCTAGCTTGAGCTGACTCTTAATCATTCCTCCTATGTTACACAAAGCTATCAATGTGCAAGATCATTAAGCTTCCAGATGATTGTAAGCTAATAAATTAGCACCCTCAGGGACAAAACCGTGCTGACTTCTAGAGATCATACACCTTTACCTTCCTCCCTTTCTGCTTTTGATGCTGCTAAATTGTCATTACTTGCTGTAACTTACAACCTTACTCTGTGGTCAGGTTATGTGTCCTTCATCCAACATCTGAGTTTTTGCTTTATAGACATCAAGTTCATCTCTTAATGCTATGGACACCGTACAAGGTGCTCCTCTGGTGCTTTAGATGAATGATAATGTTCAGAAGCCCTGTAATTCAGCCTCTCCCTCTTTGTACTCCTACTCTTGTGGTTCCCATGTGATTGCTCAAGACGTGTTTTAGATATGGATATATGTTCTCCAAACTGGATAAGAATCTGAAGGATGGAATGAAACTTAAATGACAACTCTAGAAAAGCAAGGTCCAGGTTGTTTAAAAAAAAAAAATGGACCAGCAAATACAGAGAAAAGAGTACAGCTTAATGAGGATCAGTCTGCACTTTGCTCTGCTCCTCTCCGCTCCTTGCTCCTTTTCTTTCTCCAGACCTGGGAATACCAGGAGCACACTTCCAGTGAAAGCTGAATGATTTATACTTCATTAATGGCCCTCCCAACTTTCAGTAAGGAACACATGATCTTCCATCATTACATAGCTCTTAGACATATGAGTGGTTTCGAAACGCACAAGATCTCTAGGGAGCAATGATATATTTTTCCAGGCCCATTGAAATAACTGGAAGAATTTTGCGTGCACAAAACCGTCTTTGATCTGAAGTGGTTGTTCAGCCAGTTAGCATGGAATAAGCAGGAGCAGATCTCCATGCGTGTGCTTGTCAGGGTGCTGCACTTCATGTGCAGAGGGATGCGACTTGTGGCTAGGGAGTGATTGCCCTGCCTTGAAAGAGGAATTAAGAGATAGTGATTCCAGAGGACTAGCAGAGATGTGTTGTTTTGTGACCTAATAACACTGTTAACAAGAGTTAGGTATTTGTTGTAGGTAAGATGGCTTATGTTCAAGGGTGTGGGGCTTTGGGGACTGTTGTTTTTCCAGCCACTTGCACTGCCTCTCTGGTTGGTTTGCTTTAGGTCTAAGGAAGGAGTCACTTTATTGCGTTGAAAGTATGAGCATGAGAAGGTTTTTATAAAGCCCTTGTTGTGACAGTTGAAAGCTTGCATTGCCCTTCAAAATACTTTGTCTCAAAAATATGCAAAAATGTGAACAAGGGATTTTAAAAAACCTGTAATGATAGACTTCCAGCTTGTACAACAGATGTGCTTTTTTATTCCACCTACTGACTTATGCAATGATATCTCTCTTTTTTTTTTTTTTTTTTTCCTTTGTCTCTGAATTACTGGATCTTGCAACCAGTGTTTATCATACTGTTTGACAATCTCAACTTGACACATTGACAAGTTGGACTGAGAAATTAGTAAGTGATATACATTTGAAATGTATGTCAGTTTAATAGTAAGTGAGGTTGTATTTTACATTCACATTTATATTTTTAAAAATTAGACAAAATGCTAGTTTGGATTAGTAAATCCTATAGTAAAAGTATTTGATTCAATTTTTCACCGAGGAAAACAAAATTAACCTGACTATCACTGACTTGATATTAATTAGGTTCTCTTAAAAGCTATTATGTGCCTTTTTCTGTTACAGAATAAATGTTTTTGTAATAAAAATTTGTGCTGTAGAAGTATAACTGTAGAGTATGTGATAATTTTCCAAAAACTTCAGTCTTTCCAGACTGCTTTTATCTGTGACTTCACGTATGTCATGCTGCCTTCATTTTGTCTTTCAGATGATGATGTGGACCTAGAAGCTTTGGTAAATGACATGAATTCCTCATTTGAGAGTTTGTACTCTGCGTGCAGCATGCAGTCGGAAACCACTCCGCTCCTTCAGAATGGCCAGCTTAATCGCAGTCAGTTGCCAGCCTCAGGATCCAGCTCCTTGCAGCCCACATCTCCAAGGCAGAAGGTGCAGCGGTCACAACCAGTACGCATTATGGCAGTCAGGTAGGAAAAAGGGACTTTCTTCCATTTCAGTAAAGTTTTCTTGAGCTAGCATTAAAAAATGTATAATTTTAAAGTCTCTAGTTCAGCTTTGGTGGGAACCCAGTAGTGTTGCAGTGGACTTATGAGTGGAGTACATATATGATATTTCCATATATTTTGCAAAATACAAACATATTTACTTTGTTTTTCCTATTTTTAACTATGTTTGATATATTGGTGGTGGGAGACATGCATAGAAGCATTACCACTGGTGTGAATTTGTGGAAATTACATCCATGTGTGGATTTATTTCCAAACCTTTAAAAACTCTACTATCGGCCATGGTGCCTATTAACTGCTTCTTGATTTTATAAAACATAGTGAATCATGTAGATAGCTGAGGTTGTAATCAGCTAGTCTTGAGGCATAAAAACACCCTGCTTAATGGAAGTTTTCTTAAAGGTCCGAGACAGGCAAACAAACAAAGGAGCATCATAGTTCATTAACCATTCTTCCTGGAGCACTTTTAAGTTCCTTCGAGTGAAGACATTACAAGAAACAAGCATGTAACAACAACATGTAAACAAGCATGTAAACTCATGTTGGGATGGGGGCCTTGAATTTAAGCTTCAGGTGAAACACTCTTGGTGATTGGAGGTTCTGTATGTGATGGTCAGGCTCTTAAAATCTTCTGAAGTAGCATGAAGAAAGGAGCTCTTGTCAATCTGAGTAGGGGAATTGCTCAGGTCACATGTATTTGTAGCTTTCAGTTGGTGATGGCCTCCCCAAAAGAAGTAGAACTCGATAATCATAGAGAAAGAAATGGCTAAGAGATCCTCCTGATTCTTTACACTGGTATTTTTGCTATAGGAGCATTATTCTTCAGACAGGCAGCTTTTCGGTAGGAATGGATAGTATGCAGTAACTGCATACCCTTGAGTCAGCTAACAACATGGTGATATTTCCAGCACTATTTCAGAATATAACCTTGAATGGGACTGTCCTAGAAACTGCACTCTCTGGAGAGCTATAACTCTACACATTTTGTGAAAGTTTCAGGGAACACACTTCTAAACTTTTTCTAGCATCTCAAAATGTTGCAGCTTTTGAGGGAAAATACTCTTGAGTTTAAGAATACTCTACTTCCTAGAACATCATGTATTTATCATTAAAGAGAGTGATAGTAAAACTTGTACTCTTGGTTTTTTAGACCCCTCTGGTGCTAGGAAATAGCTGTTTCTTTTTTCTTAGCCAGAAGAGGAAGGTTGATTGTGGTGGTTCTCTGTAGAGTATAACTTCATATTTCAGTGGAGTGGTAGGTGATATCCTGCAGCAGTATAGGCAGAGTGGAATACCCTGTAGTGAGATTTTATTTCAAGAAAACCATACCTTTCAGGTTGTACTGAATCTTAGTTTATAAGTATTATAATGGGCCTCCGCTCAAGCACCTAATCAAAACCTTGTAGTCAGAGTGGCTGTTTATTCATAACTGCTGACACCTTGAATCTCCTGTGCTGAAGAGAAATGATACTGGTTTTGACCTTATACTGTGCAGAATCGCCTGCAAGAAAACTCAAGCTAAGTCAATCTCAGACATTTGCACAGTACATAGTTATGACTGGAACCTGCTATTAATGACAGAAAAAAAAAAGAAAAAAGAGCTCATCCCTGGAATACTGGAACTAAACTATGGAAGAGAGTTATCTGTGGAGCAGATTTCACACTCTTGACTCAAGAGGCTCTTGACTGAAGGCAGCCGGATGAGGAATATGACAAAAAAAATCAGACCAAACTATGCTTTACTTTTCTTTCAGTGGTTCCCCTCTTCCAAATTCTGGAGTTGGTGCCTTTGGAGACTCGTAGTGGCCACTAGATGGCGGGTTCTACAAAGGAGTTGCGGATAACTCAGCGCGAACCTGGAGTATCCGCAAGGCTGATGCACCAGCCGTAGGAAAACTTAAATCAGTCTCTGTGTTCAGGAGTAGGTCTCAGGTTTCTGTTATCTTCTCCTGCCTTTTCTGTGGTACTCGGTAGGCTTTAATTAGCTTCTGTTGTTGAGGGCAACACAGGTGCTTTACAAAGCTGCAACTCTGGAGTCCTGAGACCTGTGTCAGGAAACGTGTGCAAAGCTTGTCTAAAGGATAGTGCTGCAGCTAGTGTCTGCTGGAGGGTATAAACGTCACTGCACTAGCAGCGGCTTTGCCTTCCCATCTCTCCAGGGAATGCCGAGTTGCTTAGAAATGGCGTCTTGTAACAGTGGTTGTATTTCTGTCAGTGTTGTCGTAATGGCCCTCCTCGGATACACATTTGGTTGCAGATATATGTGGAGTTTGACACTAAAATACTGCAGTTGGGTCCTCCCCTTCTTTTATTTTGGTTTGCAAGAGCTTAACTGGCTTTCTGACACTCAGAGCATAGGCTTGTAAGCTAGTCCTTACATAAAAGAGGGTGTAGACTGATATTTCTGTTTGTTTTTGTGCATTATTACCTTAGTTTTTCATCCAAGCAACCAAGTTATAACAGCACAACAAGATGCATAACCAATCCTTCTACATGTGCAGTAACCTAAATTAGGCTTGCAGTTGCTGAAATCTTATGATAGTTGCTTAGCAAAAAAGGTGATTTTGATTGCTTTTCTTTATTATGACTGTCTCACCTAGTGGGGCAAGAGATCCAAGTGGGATGATGCTGCTTTACTGCTCTTGATGCTTAATTCTTCTGTGTTTGTAGACGTCTGCAGGAGGAAGAACAGCAGTTTAGAACATCATCTTTGCCAGCCATACCAAACCCGTTTCCAGAACTTTGTAGTCCTGCAAGCTCTCCAGTGCTGGCCCCCGGATCTTTACCTCAGAGTCAACCTGCTAGTAAACATGTGAGTACAGAACAAAGCTTTGTGTCAAATATTCCCATTCAGACCAGCAGCGAACTGTTGCATTTTGAAGATAGAAGGAAAATTTCAGGGTAACTAGAAACATTTACAGACATTGCCCTTGATTAGAGCAGTAACAGAACACTGCTTGCAACCAGGATTCAAATTTTTAAAAGATTTGTAAGAATAAAATAAGTGTGTGAGACTGAAGCAGGTCTTTGTAAATGTTTGTTGCAAATAAAGCAAAGTTGCCTAATATCTTTTGGGGTTCATTATCCAAGGTAGTAACTTGTTAATTGAGAAGTCAGGATGATTGACTTGGAGCTGGAGCAGCATCCAGGTATATTTTACTGAATATTCTAGGAGAGTAGAATGAAAAATGAAAAATAGATGAAAAAATGTCTCTACTGTATTACCCATTGTCTTGGAAAGGATGTGCACTTGGGTACCCAAAGATGTGGTGATATTTGGTATCGGTAATTAGCTTGTGGGTTCTGCTGTGGCCACTCTGACTGATAAATGGTGGAGGTGGGAAGTTCTCTTAAATGCTGTAGACCTTACTGTGCTCCTTCACATCCTTTCTAAGCATTACCTCTCTCCATCAATCCTGCCATCTGCTTTCTTGTCTTTACTGGTTTTACTGTCCTCTGTGTGTACCTCAGCATGGGATGGCTACCAGGCCCTGATCCCGAGGTGTGGGTAAGTGCCGAGCCAAGAGGCTGCTGAGCCAGGGGGTGGCACTTTGAGCCCAAGGAGGCCAGTCCAGGGAAATGCTCTTGGTCATGGCACTTGCAAACCGAGCAACAGCATTGCTGCCTTTTTGAGACTAACTAAAGTTCCTGTGAAAAAGTGTATTTATCCCTCCTGATATTTCACTGTTTCAGAGACTTTTTGCTCTTTACCTTTAAGTGTTACTAAAATTAGCCAAAGTGCAACACAGAAGATTGCTCTTATGAATCCTAAATGATCTGTGCATCAATTTGATGAAATTCAGAAACTAGTGGTTTAGAGTAGTTAAATATGAAAGTTGAAAACAACCTTTAACATGTGTGAAAAATTGCTATAAAGATGGAATTCAAATAGGTTATTTTCTAAATTTTTTTTTCTAATTAATGTATTTAATTCTACCATGAAAAAATATGACAAGCCTTTTCAAGGGCTAAAATGAAATCAGTATTTATTTTGGGTGGATAATAGCAATTTTTAATAAAAGACAAACCATTGTAATGGTCGAAGTTGTAGGGTAGGAAATGAACCCATGAACCTGAGTGTGCTGGATAATAATGGCTCCTTCTGTAGATGTAAAGACACTGTTCGTTTCAGCTGATCAGCTGACTGACAGCAGATGAGAAACACTGCGGCTCGGGCTGAGCGAGGCATAGGAAAGCATTTTTCTCCTCTGTAATGAAAGATCAGAGGAACCAAGGGGAAAGAAAATTCTCTGTTTAAAATACTGAGGGACAAAAGCAACAATAAGTGACTTCTGAGTGAAGATAAAACTTAATTTTTGTTTAATGCATCATTTAAAAATGTGAAGTGTTTCTGATTAATAAAAAATTTATGTTCAGCTTCTTCGTAAATGTTGCACTTAGTTATATTTAGTCTAGCTTCATTCAATAGTCTGCTAAACATCAAGAGTCTGCTAAACATCATGAATAAAAAATTAGGAAATATTATCATTCCACTTTCATCCAGTTAAAAAGAAAAAAAAAAGGTAAATATTGGTATTTTCAGATACACTCTTGCTTGGATAAATGTCTATAGATGTAGTATAAACTCTTGGTTAACAAAGTCAGTAGTGAGTTTAGTTAAAGAACTAAAGCAGCACATTTAAAAGGCTGGTGGGTAGTGTAAATTAGCTACATATTGGAAAATATAAATGAAAAGAATTGAACTCGGAATACTGAAAGCAAACCAAGATTAAACAAAATGATGCTTAATTTCAGGTTCTTTGCTTGCAGATTCTAAATTAGGAAGTAGAATCTGAGGTTAGTACGAGCCCATTCTGGTTACAGGAGAGGGACAAGGTGCTAGTAAAAAGTAATTCCCTGTGTGGGAGTAAAGAGGCAAATAGCAGTTCCCGTCGGTACTGCGAGGTGCTGCACCCGGGCAGCTGGGAGCACAAACGGGTGTGATGCCCACGTGGCCTGGGTGAAATGTTGCCCATGGGCATAAGAAAGTGTCATTAGTATTGTCATGAAGTCTCGTTAGTATTGCTGCTTGCAGAACGACACACTTTCATTTTTGAATGACCTTAAAACAGAGCCCTACTAAGATAAAAACCTTTTAGTGGTGATGCTAGGGGGATTCAAAAATCTAATAATGTAAAACACACAAGACTCTCCTGCAAAATTGCTGTTCGGGATGTAAAGAAGTAGCAGTTCTGTTAAGTAATAGGGGCTTTTGTTGTTGTTTTTTCATTTGCTTGTTTCTGTTTTCCAGTATGTTATTCTATACAGAATTGGTATTTGTGTCTGAAAGGAAGAGTTAGTAAATAAAGGAACTTCCAGACTATAAATTTATTTGCTAGAATCATGTTTCCATCTAAATAAAACTGATATCTTCTGCTCTATCAGCACAAGTTTATTAGTGTAACTGAAGAGGAGGCTTGAGATATATTTTTTGTCAAATCAGTTTTTATGTTCCCTCCCCTCCTCCTCCTCCCTTTTTTTCCTTCCAGCTACCACAACCTTTTTCAACAAGTGATTTACAACATTGCTTACATCTTGGTCTGCATTTGTCTCAGTCTTACCTTGTCCAGCTCCAATGGGTGCTGTTTCAGTGATTTTTTCAAAGGAGAAAAATCCTGAATTAGCCAAGAAATTGGTTGTCATTGTTCATTTCATTTTCCTGCCGTGTTCGTGGTGTTTCAGCGGTAAAGCAGCTGAAATTAGCTGTGATAAGCCGTTCTCACATTTTTTTTTGCAGTACGTACTGGTTTTGCTTATTGATGAAGATAAACCATTCTCTTCATTTTACCCAGGAACGTGCTCGTTCCAGGGATCAGCACGTGTTTCTGTGGGCTCTGCTGGGTAACGGGCGCTGGTCTCAGCTCGGCAGGGAGCAGGATGCCCTGTCTAGCTGTGCTGCCAGCAGACACCCAATACCACTTTTAAAGCGAGTGCTGCTTCCCAGAGCACTGTGAAGAGAGTGGTGAGGAAGAAGGGGCCTTCTGTAGAAAAACAGCAGACGGGCATTTCTGGGGCCATGGAAAAGTCCGGGCCAAATTCACCTGCAGTCCACCTTGCTGATACCATCTGCTGCTTTTGTAGGCCTGGCCCAGGCACTGCGTTGATAGGCTTTCTGCAAGAGTAAATGCACATGTTGTCGAAGGGGGATAATCATTTAGTGGAAAGCATCAATATCAGTCAGGGATGTCAATCTAGAGTACTAGGCCTATGGTGAGAGAGGGTTTATTTATTCATTTATTAGTGACTATGCATAATATCTCTTTTCTTCTGCCGTTCCCTCCTTTCCTTCCCGAAAATCTCAGTTATAAAACACAGATTTTTTTAAAAGCACCTAAACAGGTTGATTAACTGGCATATAATTTAACAGTGAAAGACTAAGAAGAGGCCCTACTGTGAACCTTTAGGTTAAATTGCGAAGACCATCCTGCCCTGAGCAACACCTACAGTGCAGGGGGCCTGGGCTAATGTGAGCATGTGACCAAACGTTTCTATCTTTGGAGGTTAAAATAGGTATTGCGGATGAATGGATTTATGCTCCTAGGAGGTTCAGAGCTATAATCATTTAATTGCAGCTAGAAACTGCCATTTCCAGTTGAGTTTCTTAGTGAGAAATTTCAGATATTGATGTGTTTGTGCTGAATGGCACAGATCGTATGAAAGTTAGCATCTCTGGCTTTTCAGCATCTCTGGCTTTTTAGCAGTAGGATGGACTGCTAGTACGTGGATGTGAAGAGCTGTCCAGCTGTAATATTGAATCAGTAAATAATTCAGTAAAATGACTGCAAATTGTTGTAATTCTGTAAGCCACTTCTGTGGTAAGCGCAGCACCTCAGGTGTCCTGTATTTGGAGAAATTCTGGCCTTTCACGCAGTATCTGCCAGAAAGTTCTTAAGTCTTCCTATTTTATTCTTAAACCTAAAGTAGCAATAAACTCGGCAGCGAGTGACACTGTCCACGAGTGGCGGTGAGACCGCTGACCTGAGAAGCTGCCTGATGGGCACAGGCCCAAGCATTTGTTTCCCTCATGTGCCTTCCCCAAGCACCCTCCACGCAGAGCACTGAGCCTGCTCGCTAGCCAAGTGAAACGTCAGCAGATCCCTGCTCTCCTGCTTTTTGTGTTGGGAAATGAAGATAATGGGGGCAGGGAGGGCAGGAGAATGGAAATCCTCTTGGAGAAACATTCGAAGACCTCTTGGTTTTTCCCACCCTTTTCCCCATGTCTTTGCTCCCAAGACACATACGCGCCAGCATGAAATGCCCTCGCATCTGAGGGGGACAGTGATTGCGGGGTGGGAGGAAGGACAGCTGAAAGTTTTTAAACATCATTTACTTAACAGGATAAATATGTTTGTCTAAGAAAAATGGTAACCAGAAAATTATACCAAACCAAAACCAAACATTTGTCTAGAAGATCATAAAAAACATCAGACAGCTAGGTTACCACTAATTGAAGTCCATCTCTGTGTCACTGGTATAAACTAAGAACTAGTTGGTAACTTAGGCTATAATTTCTGGTTGTGTACAAATATTTTGGAAAAAGTATGCATTAATTACATGTAGGTCACTGCAATGCCACAGGATATTAGTCTAAAGTATCTTGTGTGAGTCAATGAAGCTTTCAACTGTAAAAATAGGGCAAATTTCTCACATCCCCCCTCTATACGGCCCAGGCAAACTTCCAAATAGCATTTTGATGTACCAAAATTATTTACTCTTTTCTAGCAAATTAAACTCCGAAATGGGTTTGAATTAATGTCAGCCTTTTCCCAGATTTAGTTGCCCTTTAAAGGAACTCCTATAAACAGACTTTTTTAGTTTTAATTACATGTTTTAATTACATGTTACCATACACATTTTGTAATTTTTCTTCCCGTAAAACTTTCATATTGGTTCTTTTGAAGGCAAGGATGTGGATTTCTTAAAGATAAGCAGCATAAAAAAATGAAGTTGTATATAATGAAAACTTTGTGTGCCAAGTGAGATTTTTGCTTCTGTGAAGACTAGCATATTTTCTATTTAGACCTGTGTTTAAATCACACAGAGCAAAATTATGTGTTGAAAATAAATGTTGTTGTCAGGAGTCAACAAGTCTTTACTTCCTCTAAGCAGGCTGGATTAGTGCAGAAGATTCCTCTGGTCCAGGTAATGCCTTTACCCAACCAATATGGGTTTCCACGGGAATCTGCTGTGGTGCATCATGTTTTTCTCAAGTCTTTCCTCAAAGGAGAGCTCATAAGCTAAGTACATCAGACGTGGATAGTCCCGCAGTGTGTTTAACTTGAATGCCTTTTATTAAGGAAGTTGCTGTTACGCGAGGAGGATGAGGTCTGCGTGGCGGAGCTGTCTCCTTAGGAGTGCGGCAGTCCGGGGTGGCGTTGGGCTGGTTTTGGAGGTGGCATTCCCTCGCAGCTGGAGGGGAGCGGGCACCGTGCTGGCTGCCCGCAGCGGGTCCGCGGTGCGCGGCGGTGTCTGCGCGAGCTGTGCGGGCCCGAGCGCCGCGGCGTGCCGGGGCGGGAGCAGCGCCGCCTCCGCGCTGCCGTTCCTCCTTCCTCGCACCTCGTCCGTCAAGAGCCTTTGGAAGAAAGAAATGCCGCGCTCTGTTGTTCCTTTTGGAAAATGCCAGAACGGTAGTTACAGTCCAAGCATGAATTACTGGAAATGTTAAGAGCGTCTCGCATTCAAACTCAGAAGTATGTTATTTGTTGGGTTTTTGTTTTTAATGACACAAACCTGGCCTTGCTCCCGGGAACGTTTTGGCTGCGCACTCGTAAGCAACGCTCCAGCGGCGCACACGCGCTCGGAGGAGGGCGGCTCAGCAAGGACCACGGGCCCGAGCGCTCCGGAGGCGCATGGGCCAAGCCGAGAGGCTCCAAGCTGGACCCAAAACTGCAGCCCCGGGACCTGATAATGCCACTGTACTTAAGTGTGTTTGGCCCTGGTAACAACACTGCAATCAACCGTTAGGACGCCTTGGTGTCGAATGTGAGCTGTGCTGCCTCTATATAAGCACATTCATACTAGGTTTTTGTACGTGCATCCTGGTTGTGCATGCTCTTACCTGACTGCTGTTATTTAAAATTCCTCTTGCAGTGTTTTTCATACTGGTACAGTGAGAATGTAAGTTGTCAATCCTGTGGTTTCATCAGGAGTTGCAAGATTTTGGAAACTTGCAGGCTGAGAGTGCAGGAAGAAAGGAAAAAGAGAGAAGTTCTAATTTTTAACGAGCAGACGGAGGTGGATTTTGGCATAAACATCAGTGCAGTGGGGAATTAGAACAAATGTACTGAGTGATTCTAATTATACTGTAAGTGAATGGTTAAGATTAAGCAGAGATGTTCTAACATAATACTGAAAGGCTTGAAGGATCCAGTCAACACAGTGGGTGCAGCTATATAGTTCTTCTAATTGGTGCTGGCAAGGCTCAAGATAGGGATTCAGGTCAGCTTTAGGTATTTGATACAGAAACCTTATGGATCTCAGCTCTTTGTTAGTAGGAGAGGTGCAAGAAAGCACCGACTCCTAGGTGAGAGGTGGTGACTAACCCCTGCTGTGTGTCCTCCACGTACTTGTGGCCCCATGAGTTGACCACCAGACACCACCTGAAATCAGAGCCGGGCGGAAGCAGCCCTTGGAGCAGCACCAGCACCCACTGCTCGGCTGCAGGTATCTCCTGCAGGCAATGGGCTCCGGCAGAGCGCGGGGCCGGGAAGGCGCCCGAAGGCACTTCCAGGGACTTCTTGGAAGGCACTTCTAGGGACCACAGGCAAAGTCAGTGCATAGCGTGCTCGCTCTCAAACTGTCAGAACGGTCAGTTGCTTAAACGTTAGGAGTTTGTGTTGCTTAAATATTCGTTCTCAGCACAAAAAAAAACCTGCCTCCATCTCACAGTAATTACCTGGGCACTGAACTGTGCCCGCATTTAAAATGGAAATATGTGGGGAACTTTGGGGTTTGCATGTGCTGAATTTATTTGTGGAAGTGTAGAGGAAGAATGAGCTTGCAAGTTCATTGGCATGGTAATTAGAAAATTGCGTATTGCTCTAAGGTTTGTGTATATATTTTTATTCTGCTTCCTAAATGGAGAGCATGTTAGTTAGAATTTAATAAAATTTCTGCATTAGAAGAGCACTGCTGAGTTAATTAAATCACTGAGATAAGTTTCAAATCTCTGCTCTCTTGATTTATAGTCTCCTTGTTACTACCAAATGCCTTTTGTATTATTCTTTCTGCTGACAGGAATGGAGGATTTCTGTTGATTAGGGTTGAAGCTCCTTCAGTCTAAACTACAGCCTGGCCATAATCACGGCGCTGTTCACAAAGTTTGCGTACCTTGTGCCAGGTTAGCCCTGATCTCCTTGAGAGGCCAGCCAGCCCCGACTCCTCGGAGCGGCACGTCGCGTCTCCCTGCTGGCATTGGGACTGCCGCTTCCCTCCGTGACGGACCCGCTGCTGCCAGGGTTACTGGCACCCGGCCCTCCTGCTGCCGCGCAGGAAGCAGCAGGACTGCAGATAGATACGCTCATTACGGCACGAAGCAAAACTGGGGTGGAGGTTGTGGTGGTTGTTTTTCTCCTATTAATAAGCTTCAGAATAGGGGGAAATGAATAGCATGCGACAGCAAATTGGGTTAACAACAAATGGGAAGCTGGATGTGAGGTCCGTTACTACACAGAATATTTCTACATGGTGTGGGTTAAAGAAAAAAAAAAAAAAAAAAGAAAAAAAGGTCTTGACGGATTCTTTCCAGCCACCCTTTTTGTCTGCCTAGATCTCTTGTCTGATGGAGCAAGAAGTTGCTGTTTTTCAGAGGTATCTTAATGGTTCCAGCACACCATGACACTGCACATAATCCACGTCAACAGTTTGCATCGTGTATCCAGAAATCTTGAAAATCTGATTCTTGGGCTGATTCATGCTTTAGGAATAAGCCTAAGGCTTCAATAGGCATCTGCCTTGGTGCTGTATGCTCAAACGTTGCAGAGACCCTGACCATGTGCAAACGGTTTAAAGTGCCCAGCATGTCTGTGCCCTGAAGTCACAGAAAAAAACTTAAATAGCCAATAGTCTTCCACATGTTCCTTTTTTCACCTTATAAGTCCCCTTTAAAAATCACATTTCCGACTGTGCTTGGCAGAATAGGTGACAAGAAAAGAAGCAATTCGTCCCTCAGGAAAAATTATTAGTTAAAAGATCCAGAACTGCAGATCAGGAGGCAAATCAATATGGAAAAGAAGCTAAGCGAAGCTGAGCTAAGTTCTAAGCTCAACAGCAAGTGCTCTGGTGGGAAAAGAGTAAGATCTAATTTTACAGACAATTAGACCTTGGGCTTCTGCGTGTTGTTTTTGTGCGTGTCCTTGTCTGCAAACTGTTAAGAGCAAATAATCACTCTTCAGCTCATCATACTGCTGGTGGCCACATTTATTTTCCCCGCTGCCTACTAAAAGCCACCGAAAGCTGGCAGACAACGGTATTTCCAGGCCTTATAAAATACCTCACAGACATCGGCAGCCAAAATACTCAGTTATGTGGAATAAACTGTAGATACGGCTTATGGTCAGTGACAAATATCAGGTATACAGTTTTAGTGTTGAAGGATATATATCATATTTTTGTTTAAGAATGTTCTTTACTGATTCGCCTTGTCCCAAGCTCAAGAACAGTGTTATTTCTGAATAGTATTATGTTTGAATATTGCAAGCGTGTGTATATGAGAGAATATCAGAAGACTGCTTGTGCTGCTGCCCCAGACCTTGCAAGTGGTTGTGGAGCAGGATGAAAAGATATAAAGAGATCACCCTCTTCTTCAGTGGGCACCACTGAAAGCTATCATTACAAGAACAGCAAGAACTAATCATACAAATAAAAACTTATATTTGATGGTTTCAGAGTAATTTTCCATGTTGCATGGTGTTTGGTTCCGCTGATTTTTTTATTAATGGTTCACCTTTGAACTGTTTCTTTAATAAACTGTCTAGCTTGGCAAAGCTTTGTAAAACTTGTCCAAAGGAGGTGGGGACTGAGCCTTTGGCTCTTGTATGAGAGCCTTGTCAAAAGGATGTGCTCTGATAGGCAGCCCTAAATAAGGCCTGACTGGAAGATACACTTGCTGTGTGTGAAGCTGATGTCATTGGCCTTGCAGCATATAAAAGATGCTAAATATATTTAAGAATCTAATACAAATCTTTTGTTTTGGGTATTTCATGGAAGGTGCCGTGGGTTCGTTTCAAGACACTGTTTGGTGAAAGCTTTGTTTGCACTTTTTGTTTATCTTTCAGCATATTTACCTGTTAGGATTAGTATCCTGTTGTTTTTTCTTTTGTTTTGTTTTTTACTAAACAGATTTTAAAAAATCCAAATCCTCCTCCTTTTGCGGAAAGGGCCTGGCATTTCAAGGAGATGAGGGAGCTCATGTGCTGGGATTGGCAGGAAAGCACTGAATTTGGCTCCAAGGGGAGAGAACGTATATTTCTAACCTGGGTGACACATTTCTTAGTATTTCCTAGGATATTAATAAGGAATCAAAGTCTGTCAGGAGGCAGCAAACCTCTCTAGTGCAGGAGTACCTACAAAGCATTTTCCCTGTGCTCTTTGTGAATATTTAATTCTGCATTGCAGTGCATGCAGGTTGTACATGAGCATTTGCTTCCAGGCTGATGGAGCAGAGCCTAGAGGAGTGCGTAACTGCTAGACTCAAAGCAGCACGGAGGAGCTGAAAGCTCATCTGGCTGATGAGAAGTTAACCTAGTACTGCCCACGGCTGTGCTCGTTGCCACCTCTGTGAGGTTTCATCACTGCTTCCCCTTTCTGATTCGTGTGGAACAGCACTTGAGCAGTTTCCAGAAGTCTCTCTTTGGGAGAAAATTTTAGGATTCAAACTACAGCAGGAAATTCTGCAAGAAGAGAGCGAGAGTGAGAGCACGATGGAGTCTTTCAGTGCATTGGGCAACTGCTTGTGCAGCAGATGCTGACTTTGAGTGTCTCTAGCAGTTCATCCATCGAGCAGATGTCCACATGGGTCTAAGTTGAAAGACTTTGCTATGTTGATATATAAAAACATTAAAATAAAAGAGCTGAATAAACTTTATAGAAAGTTTTCTATGTGTTACTTTTATACATTAAATAAATACTGTAGTCCTTCTGAAGATGATGAAAACTCAAGGCACTGTAAACATGCTTTCATCAGTTTCTCCTCTTCGCCTCTTTCTTCAGCCTTCTCTAACTTACAGCTGTAAAAACTGTGGTTATTAACTGTTTCCTGTCAAGCAAAATGCTTGAGGATGAGGTGGATGCGAAGGGCTTGTTTTTTTTCTCTGAGCCCCAGCCTTGCAAGTGCTGATCAGCCTGCGTTCAAACAGCAGCCATTAAAGAAGACAAAAAAACCCTCATAAAATCCCAGCAAAAATATTTTTTGAAAAGGAAATTTATAGTACCAGACATGATTCAAAATTCCTGCACTTGATGACTCCTGTATGAGTTTGCAGCAGCTTCTGATTTCTACATAATTAACCACATCTCTATTAACAATTTTTCTAAGCATTCATTTGCAAACTATTTGGAGATGCTACTTAGAGATGTTGTCTGCGTGTGAGTACTGATGAAGGAGAGTGTGAAGGAGCTGATTGCTTTTCTCTCTGAACTGCCATGTTACTCTTCTAAAATCTATAAACTGGGGAAGTACAAACTCCTTTTTTATTGAGTAGTGTGGTGCAATGTGTGACAATACTGAAATGGAATGGCTGACTAGTGAAGTCCCATTGAGGTCAATAAATGTGGTAATAGCAGTATTTGAGGAGGAGGTATTTACAGTCTGAATTTTTCATGGCCTAGATTGCTTGCTTCAGACTTGTGTGTCAGTGCAGACCTCTGACCCTGATATAAGAGGACTTCTTCTATTATTTGTGTACAAAAGCTCTTCTGTTGGTGAAAACTTCCTCAAGGCCAGTCTGCAGTGACTTGGCAGACCTTTTAAAAGACTTTGGGAGAACTTTTTTATTATTATTATTTTTTTGGTGCTGAAAGAATCTCCTTTCCTTTAGACAAAGATTTAGCAAATGGGCAAATGTTTTTATATTAAAACGTCTGGTTTAGATTTTTCACTAGAATTGTGATGATTTTTCTGGGGTTACTCCAAACACTAGCAGTATTTAGGAAGCACATATTTGATTTGATTTGCAAAACATATTTGGGTTTGAATGCAGCAGTCAAATTACCAATATCTGCAATTAAGTACTTCCAGTGATTGCATATTAAATTATAAAGAGTGTGCACTAGTGCAAGACATAAACTCTGAGATATTTACCTATATGAGACAAGCATAGGCTATGGTTTTCTTATGCATTTCTTTGCAGTGGATTTTTTTTCTGTCTGGAAATTTATATGGAGACTAATGAACATACCCAGCATAGCTGTTTCACCCAAAATAGGTGGCACCTTCTTATATCTCAGATTGCAAAAAGCTCAGAGGAAAATCTTGCAGTGGTCTTCACCTTTGTGAGCCTCTTGGTGTCAGGCATGCTGGCATCAGCAGCTGGCTGGAACTCAGCATACAAGACACGTGTAAGGTCTGACATGGAGTCTGCTTTAACCTGCTTTAATGAGACACTCCTGCTGACAAACATGTTTGAGGTAAACAAGCTGGTTCCAGTATTTTAGCATCCTTCCATTCTATCCAAGACCTCCTCAAGTAGCTTCTTGCTTCATTTTAAAAAGACGTCATAGATTCACTGTTAGTTTTGAAAGCTGTTGATCTATCTAATACCACAAGTTCTGTTGTTCTACTTGGCGACAAAGAATTCTTGAAGGAATTTTATCTATTTGCTTTTAAATTTATCCTATAGTGAAAACTAGATAGACCTTTCTAACAAAACTTAGTACTAAGCAAACCTGATGTAATACGTTCTTCTTTGTAAGGGGGGGGGGGGGAAAGGGGTATTTTGCAGCCATTTATTATAGTTTCTTCCAGTGTCAAGGGACAGGATTACCATACACAGACTTTGGGTGGGATTTCTGCTTGTGAACTTTAGATGATTAGTGAAAATTTCATACTAAACTTAAAGCCAGCAACAGCTGAAGTGAACATATCAGTGATCACTTCTGATATGTAGGTAGAGTGGGCTACAACACAGGCTGCAAACTAGCTGGGGATCTGTGATGGAGAATATCCTTGCCCTTCCCTCAGTTACTGGGCTGCTTTTTAGAAGTCTTTGTTTCTGCCTTTACTTCTAACCAGAGAAGTTTTTATTGATCATTCTGCGAATGATCAACCTCGCCATCAATTACTTCACATGGCAGAAATAGCAGGGTTTGTTTATGTGGAAAGATGTTGGCGGAGAGGGAAGCTGTAGGGCTGATTTTTCTGTCATCTACTAAGAGCCCATGAAAAACAGTCAGTGTATAACCACACTCTGGTGCAAATCGACCAAAGTCCACACACTTCTGTGTATCTGCTTAGTATTGTAATTTCAGTGTGTAGTGTTTAGATATCAGAGGGAGCAATTTTCAACAGATATGTGTACACATACATGATTTGGGAAATGAATATGTACTTTCATAGGCAGATACTTTTAGCCATCAGTTTTTGACACCTGCTAGTGACTCCAGTGATAGAAAATCCTGTGAAAGGATTTTCTGAAGGACAAGCAAGAATTTTGGAGAAGCAAAAATGAGATGATGGGGCCTGTAAGGCCACAGGTGGGAGTAATGATAGGAGTTTCCAGGATAGAATTTTGTGGGTTTGGACCACTGTTTGAAGGAGTAAATGACTTCTGATTTGGCAGATAATCCTATGATAAGAAAAGCTACCCACAAATGTTTTGGGTAGAAAACCAAATGCAACAAGCAAGGTGATTTGCGAAGAGGGAGGGTTGACCTCCCAGTCTTAATTATCCTCTCTGTTGACAAGCAAAGTTGTCATGAGGTCTGTCTGATGATTTAGATAGAAAAACTGGGTTCATTTTCTCTGGATGGTTTCCATGTCAAACTCCAGGGTTAAAACTACTTTCTAATATCTCTAATCCTATCTACACACATGAGAAAAAAAAAAAAAAGTCTTTTTGAACTAAAAGTGTTAAGCCTCTGGGCTTGACGCTGCGCTGTCTCTGCAGTTAGAGATATGCTGTGTGCCTTCTAGAATACAACGAACCTTTTCAACTATTCTGTAAACTGCACTTTTCATAGGATATCTTGGAGTAAGCTGAGGCACTGGCTAGTTCATTGGGGTTTAAAATGTGGGCTTACGGGAGCGTTTAGGGAGGCGTAGCCTCAGGGGGTGCAGGTGCAGCAACCAGGCTCGGGTTGTGTTCTGGGCAGTTGGGTGCACTGGAGGAAGAACCTGGAGTCATTTGGTGGCAAACCCACAGAACCAGTTATTTCTTATAAGCTGCTCTTTGGGTGCGATCAATGTTGGTTTTGTTCATGGGTTTATAAAAACCATTTGAGATGAAGATGGTTCAGTAGAGTCTATTCTTTGATTATTCTCTGCAGGTGGCCAAAAATTTTTACGTTTGCCTGGTCTTTTGCAGCAACATGGGGGAGCAGTGGAAAAAGCAAATGTTGTGTCACTTTTCCACTTCATGCAAAAGACAAGGCAGATTTTTCTTCCATAAGGAAGAAGGAATAAGGAATATTGTTATACTAAATCAGCATCAGAATTCACAGCCTTCTGAAGCTGGAAAGGGCAGGAAAGAATTTGCTGCATATGGAATCATCTCTAGAGGAATGAGTAAATAATGAGTGGTGGATTGGAGTATGATACATTTGCTGAAGTCAGGGTGTTTTATGTAGCAGACATCTGAAATGAATTTAACAAATTTTTAATAGACAATTTTAATATCAAAATAAAGTAGTTTTGGCACATACAACTCCACATTTAATTTAATAAATTCTATGGAGTGATCGATTAGAAGAAAGATACTTGTTGTAAGGTGAAATCTATGGAAAAAAAGCTTGAGTGTATGTTACTAGTTTGTGTGCAAGACGTCAGTAAGCATATACTCCAAAGCCAGCAGGATTGGCTTAAGTTCATACAGAAACCAAGATATTTTAAAAAAAAAAAAAAAAAAAAAACAAAAAAAAAACAAACCCCACCCCTTTTTTTTTATTTATTTATTCATAGTATGTGGGTTTGGCTAGAAAGTGTTACTGAATATATTACATATTCCAGGAGTGTATACTGAGATGCCTGTATTTTCTTTGTTGATCTGTGTTTTTCTTATGCACTTAAAGCCTTATCTTAAAGTTTTTCTTACATAGCTAGGCCTCTTTGCACGTTGTACACTCTTTTTAAAATGCTCTGTTTGTGATGGGAATTAATTTATTCATAGAAAACAAACTTGAGGATAAGAAAGATAACCAGAAGTTAATCTACCTTATGGCAATCAAGCTGGGAAAAAAAGGAGCTTGTGGAAGGAACAACAAGTTTAGCATGAGGACCTTAACATTCTCTTTTTATTTTTTCTGTTTTGTTTCAAGAGTTCAGGAAATTCTCCAATCTAGTTTGGGGAAGCCTTATTTTTCTTAGCATAATTCTTCAAGAAGATCCATGGTGTAAATACTCTCCCTTTAAAAGCCTTCTGAAAAATCTTGTTATTTGTGCCAGAAAGGAAATAAAGTCATGGGTGTCTTTGCACAATGGATTTCTTTGACTTATTGACTTTAGAGGGAGGGGAAAAGGGAAGTGAGGCTCCTACTTGAACGTACCAATGACTGTAACGTGTGTTTTATAGAATACGTACGAACAGAGGGTTGCGGGTATGGTCAAACCTCTTCTTCTCTTTCTATGTGTGAGTTTTGCAAACAGCTGATATCTCCACTTTCAGTTACAGTAATAAGGCTGTTGTTAAAAGATGCCCCACTTAATACCGGGCAGAACTGGTTCTGGGGAGTGTCTGTTGGCATAAAGAAAAGATTCACCCAATATTTGGTCTGTTTCTCCAGGAATCTTTTTCACATTCATTTGCCTTTGCTAAACAAATAAATGAGTCATGTGAGTTACTTAAATATAAATTTCCTTCTAATACAGATAATTATTTTAAATATTGAATGGGATACTTATGAAAATTGTTGCATAAGCTTTTCAGTTAGAAGGCGCATTGATTACATTGGTGCGAGATGTTTAATTGGCTGGACAACACAGAACTAATTGGATATACTGGGTACACATTTGGAAATTACCTCAGATTATCTCTGTTTAGGAGGATGCCTATAGGGAGGAGAAAGTGCAGTTTCCAGTGAAGTTCAAAGATGAGATGGCTTAATTGGAAGCCAGCAGCCCCAGAGCAGCGGTAACTTCCATGGAAAATAATCGGAAGCAGATGCTCAATGAAGAAGTAGCGTTTCCTTTCATGCAAGATTTGCCTTCAAATCTCTGTAGCTGTGCTATCTGCTTCTATATGAGGAAGCATTTTTTATCATGACATTGATTTCAGCACACATTTAGACTTTAATGGTTTTGGTCAGTTCATCAGCCTTTGACAAACTGACTTGAGGTGTTTCTGAAACACAATACTTAAAAGAGCACTTTGAACAACTGTGCTATGGCTTGGGAAAACACTGATGAAAGATCCTCGGAAAAGACCCATTTAGGTTCCCAAACTTTGATCAGACTTCACTGGATATTTTTAATGCTTTTAGTTAAGTATGGTGATGTTTATATAACTGTGTATGTAAGGAGTTGTTCTTATACTTTTATAATGGGGGGAAAGTGGTGGAAGGCATGATGATTTTGAAATGTACCACCTCCGTGTTATGCACTAGTATTAAAGTTGTTTAAAATTGGACGGGTGAAGCTCACTGTTATTTCATTTATAAATGTTAATTTTCTAAGGAGAGAGTAATCTTTTTACTTAGCATTCACTCTCCTTGCCTAATGTGTCCGTTATCAACATGATCCACTTAAGATGTAAGAATACCATTAGAATTGACATTTTGGGACAATTTCCCTGCTGAATGTTTGAATCTTGTTTGGCCACATAGCAAAATTAAATCAAACAGTGGCAACCAAAATATACCCTAATAACAGGACTAACTCATAAGTGAGTGAAAATAGAGAAGAAACAGTTGTCCGATTTATTAATACTGAGGACCTGGAGCGGAGCACGTAGATGATCATCTCTTCTCCTGGGAACTCCTTAGCCTTGAAGACACTAAAATGAAATCACTTAAAGGCTTATAGAAGTAGTCATAAAGGGTAAGATAACTTTAAAATGAAACATTGCCAGCTCGCAAAGGAAAGAGGAGAGTGTTGTAAGGGCTCTGAAATGGGGTTTGCGTGATGCAGTGAAGCTGATACCTGCTCCATAAGCAGCGGTGGCTGGAGCGCGTCGGGGGTCGCTGGCATGGGGGCATGCACCGGTGCCAGGGTGAGAGGAGCTGCCCCTGCACTCGCGCTCGCAGGCAGCCTTCCTTCGGGAAGCTGGAGCGTGGCGTTTCCAGCCTGGTGGCGCCCTGGGTGCTGAGGTGCCCGCTCGGCTCGCGGGGCACAAGGAGGCGCAGCAGGAACGGGCAGCGCCAGCGGGGCGCGAGGAGGCACAGCGGGAACCGCCGCGAGCGCGGCCGCCCGGCACCCCGAGCCGCTGACCTCACTCCTCTCTCCGCACGGCGCCCGCCCGCTTCCTCCCGGGCTGCCACCGCATCCCCAGTGCTCCCTTCCCAGCACGGCCTCGATTGCTTGGTCTGCGGCTTTCTAATTAGTGGCGTTTTCGTTAGTCCAAGTTAAACATGCCCAAAGTAGCTGATTTGGTGGCTAACTGCGATGAGCGAGGGGAGGGAGAGCTAAGGTGCAGCCTTCAGTGCTCAGGGAAGTTCTTTCTTTTCCCTTTTTTTTATTTTTATTTTTTTATCATTTCTACTTTCACAGGAGAAGTTGGGAGTGGTAACCATGGCAGCAGGGAACCTGTCCCTGTAAGCTGAGCAGAGGGTTGGCTTGTGCACGGTGGTTTTCTTGCTGGTTTGTTGGGGTAGTTGGAGGGGTTGTTTGTAGTACCCCGCCACGCACCCAGGAGGAAGGGGTGTACAAAATGGTCTGGAGCGAACCCTGTCCTAGGAGGGCAGGACAGGTGAAGTTAGGGACACTTCCTCTGGCTTTAAAACTCGTATCGTTGCTCGTAGGTTGCTCCTGCCACAGCGTGCAGGGCTAAACGGGTGTAAAACCTAACCTAAATAGAGGAGTTAGACATTGTACACTAATGATGGCTGTGGTTTTTCTTTTCTCCCAGATTTTTCTCACCTTTTTTTTTTATTACTGAACGTGAATAACTCTTCAGCAGGTTGAAATTGAATGAGATCCACTTGGGGTTTGTTGCATTCAAGGGAGAATGTCTAGCTTAGTCACGATGGCATATCCCCAGCTTTCACATCTGCTTGGGGAATAGTTGGTAAATTTTTATGGAATATAGGGGAAGCTTTATTGTTTTCTAATATGTACGTTTAGCCAAAAAAAAGCACAATTTTTATGGAGCTGTTTGCCATGAAGGCGATTGCTGAAACTGCGAGTTCCGTGTGGACCGGGGGGAGGCCGCTGTGCGCCCTCTTCCCCAGCTGACATAACCGCTGCCGCCCCGAGGCCTCTCGGGGGTTCACTCTGCTCGCGCAGGTGGTGCTTGCGCAGTCGCAGGGACCGTGCTCTGCTCGTGCCCGGTGCCAGCAGCTCCGCATGAGGCCTTCTCGCGGGGCACAGGTCGAGCTGTCAATCGCTCGGGGAGTCGCCCTCAGCAGCAACTAGCCCACACTCCCTGCTTGGAATGGGCAGCTCCCAGTGCCCGTCCCGTGGGCGACAGGACGCCCGGCCGTGTCGCTGGGTGCTGCGAGGCCAGCGGGGACCGGGGACAAGCGTTAGCCGCGCTCCAGCCGCCAGCCTGGCATTAGGAATCACAGTCTGAAAAACTCAGCCCTGAGGGGGAAAAATAACTACTGTGAGTTTCAACTGACGCTACCCAAGTACGAGGAATTTGTAATTCCAGGTGTGCTTGAGCTTCTCGGATTTTCAGCATACAGGGGCCACTACACTGGGAATTTCATAAAACATTTTGGAGAGCTTTATCCTTCAGGTGCACATCAAGAAAGAGTCATCATTCCCTGAGTGCCTGCAGTTTATATCCAGCCTCAGTTAGGGAGTCATTCTCTTCCTCCAGTTCATCCTTTTTCCACTACCCTGAGTTTTTCTGAGTCATTCATCTTAATATTTTTATGCTTTGGTTTGCTGTTTCCCTATATCGTGTCCCCGTGTGCTATACCACAATTCTTTTTTTCTGATCCAAATGTATATATTAAGTTCATAGACCTTTTCTTAAAATTTTTGGATTTCTTTCCTGTCTACCTCCGCTTTTTTCTCCATAGCTCGGTTATAACTTTCTGGTCTGGGATATCAGCAGTGGTTTGTGAACGGGAATAAAGGGACTTTTGGAAATAAATATTTTTGCTTTTCTTCTAAAGCATTGCCTTTAATGTGTCACGAAAACACATATTTTTATTTGGATATTGTCACATCTGTCAAGAATTGTCAGACCCAGTTGCTGGCGCTTCTGCTGAGAACTTATTTTCAGTAATTTCTTTTTAGCCTGCAGGACTGCAGAGAGAACCATAGGGAAATAGGGAAGCCTGTGCTTGACCACACTAGGGAGCAAACACCAGCTTCAAGGGCTGTGCTTTTTCCCTCCTTATGCTTTATTTCCAGGGGAGGGAGGAGAGAGGAGATACGGGAGTGGGAAACAGGCACATGTTTGTCTAGTTCTCTGATGCATTTCAGGTTTGTAACTTCTGTCCAGGTCTCAGAAGTACAGTACTTGCTTAGATGTCTTTGTTACCAGCTGAGGTACATGGAATTGCAGCTGTACAAGATAAATTTCATAGCTGCTGTTTCTTAAAATAATGTGTTTTTAGCAAGGTCTAAATTTAGCTTATTTGGCATCATCCCTGATTGTTGGGTTTTTGTTGTTACTTTGTTTCTGTTATTATATCAACCACAATCAAAAACCTAGGATCCTATTATATTACGTAAAACACAGTGACTGCCCAAAAGATTTTCCCATAGATTAAAAATGCACATATTTTTAAATGCTAATCCTCAGTTTTCAAAGGCATCTTCAGAAGTTGTCTTTGGTCCCTTTCCTCATGTGGCTGGACCAGCGCACGCGTGTGGAAGATTTGAGCTCAGTCCATGCTCTTCATGGTCTCCAGTTTGCTGCTCTGTAACCTCTCTGCTGCTCTCTCTTCAAATAAGTATGAGAGGGAAGGGAAGTTTTGTAGGCTCTCCAAGTGGAAGTTGCATTTGGACAATAGTAAATCATAGTAGGAAGCTAATTGCACGTTGCAAGACCCTATACTGAAATGGCTTTTCTGGCTCTTAGCTTGGCCTGGGCACTCAAATGGTAAGTGCCTCAGCTGCAATTGTCCCAGTGTCCTGCTGGGAAAGAAATAGCCATCCAAGTCGTCAGGACCTGCACCTTTTTTCTAAATCCTATGGAAAGCTGCTCCCCAGAGTCTTGTTATGCTGCCTGCCAAGTTTCAAATTAATGTGGTTCTTGCGGTTGAAAGCCGGTGCAGCAAGGAAGATGTGGTAATAATTCCTTTTCTAAAGAATAATTTATAACGGCAAAACAATTTAAAATACTCAGTAACTAGCTTGGTTACTTAAGAGTTTTAATCAAGAAATTATTGTGTTTTTTTTCTTTGTAGTATCTTTTCTGATGTTTTTCGTGACTTAAGTTCTGTTTGCAAGAACTTTTATACTAAACCTTTTTCTTGGAGCAAATTCAGACAATAAATAATGCATTTTGTAAGCAGAGCTGAGGAAGATTGCAAACTATCTAGGGATAAATTACACAATAAAGCACATGAAAGATAAAGGTTAATGCCAGCAACGCGACTTAATGCCTTTCATTACATAATCAAAGGAGTGTAGCAGCATCTGTGCCTATCTCTTCTTCCTCTCATAAAGGGTCTGGAAATTAGGCAGGATTTTTGCATGAAGATCACTTGCTGTCAGGAGGAGCCACGTGGAGAGAAGGAGTTCATTTACAGACTCACAATCAGAGCTAATGGAAATGGATGGAGAAGGACAGGGGCAGAGGTGACAAAGGGGATGTGGCCACATAGAGGCAGGACCCCAGTTATAGAAGCAGGTGAGAACCAGCTGTTGTGGGGCTGCCTTCTGACTTCTGTAGATGGAGACCATTTCAGAGTGCATCCAGATTCCTTCTGAAGTTTTCTCACTTCTAACGCCCTGCAAATCACAGCATCACAGAATGGCTGAGTTTGGAAGGAACCTCTAGAGATCATCTAGTCCAGCCCCCTTGCTCAAGCAGGGGCACCTAGAGCACGGGGCACAGGGTCGCATCCCGGCAAGTGGAGGATACCCAGGAGCTTCAGCAAAATCCATAGGTGCTTGTTGTTACTCTGTGACAAGGATGGGTAAATGGTCTTTCTACCTTTTACCAAAAATTGAGCAGCAAATGAGGAAGAAAATGAGAGGACATGAAAATATCAGATGGGTCAGATGACTGACTTGAACACGTGAGCAATAAACCAAGGTGTGAAAGGGAATAGGTGAAATTGCTTTGGGGGATGCTGTCACCAAAGCAGTGTGTTGTTTCTCTGTAGGCATGTGTCACTTAAAATTGCATTCTCTGATTTATTTCTAAAATATGGAAATTATAGGATAACTGACTTACAATTGCCAAACCTTCAGTCTCCAAGTATGTGAGTGCATGATGGAATAAATCTCTTCTTCGTGCAGACAGCGCTCATGTCTTGAAAACGTGCTCTGTACTGCCTTCTCCTCAAAGTACATTGCACAGTTCACACCTTTACATGTAAACAGCTGGGCTTGTTGAAGAAGCTTCAGCGCAGTTATTATGCAAGCCTAAGCCTGTGCAGAGTGTAGCAGTAGTTGAAGTTTAGAGAAGATAAAAAGCAGATAATGAGTACAGATTTCATCAAGTGGCTCCAAAGCAAATAACCGCTTCCATGTGTGGGTTTGAAAGGGAGGAGGAGGAGGAGACAGTCATTTCACAGAAAGAAAATAAAATAATGCTTGCACGTTGGCTTGGTTTTGCTATATTCTGGCCTTAAACTTTAATAGCACATTGTTTAAGTTCTTTAACTATGTTCTATGTATATGCAACATCACACACTTCATTTTTTTTTTTAAAGCTCAAATGCCAACGACTGCAGTGTGTAATTATGCCAATAGTGCAGAGAGACATGTTTGCTTCATTAGTCACTGAGGCCTGAATTCAGCCAATGTAGCTTAAGGCATTCAACTAAGATCCAGAGTTAGGAGCTTAGACTCTCTCTGCAGTTAGCAGAGACATACAAATGCCTTTATCATGTGCTTTAGCTCTTAAGTTACCCCATCTCTCTCCCTTAACTACCAAAGGAATGTAGCTCTCTAAAATTACCGGGGGTAAATCTGGCCCTGAACGTTCGGACATGATCAGTTCTGAAGCACTCGCAATCCGCTTATACCTCCATAGCAGAATTCACTGCTAATCCTGCCCGGCTGTATTCTGCCCATACTGTTATAATCCCCCAAATCTGTCTCATTGGTACAGCCCGTGGCAAATGTTACGACTATAATACTGGCGTATGATGAATATATGATGATTCTGTCCTTCCCCATCAAGGTCCAGTTTCTCAGGCTCTTGGAAATGGGCTAAAAATTTGATAACCCAGCAAAGAAAGATAGGATCAGGATTTTGTAACATTGATGAATTAGCCTGTTAGACTTTATTTGTTTTTAAGATTACTGTTCCGAATATGAAAGTCAAAGACAAAGATATTGCACTTCCAGTTGCTCTCCTTTGTTGTTCATAGGCTTTTAAATGTGTACCTAAATATAGTATATGCCAGATGAGAGAGTTAATGTTGCTATGAGAACCTTAACCTCAGCATTTCCTAGGGTTTTATGTGTATATGCAGGCAAAAAAGCAATGATCAAATAACTCTGATTTATTTTTTTTTAAGAAGGTAGTACTCCCTAGTGACTCATATTTAAGTGCTACTATCTGCAATTTATTGCTGTTGCTGCTATTTTTTCTGAAGGGCTTTTTTTCCCTGCATGAGTAGTGTAACACAAGAGGCGAAGAGAGCCATAGGGTTGACCTATATATTTATTTCATTGTAGCACTTGAAATTCCCTTGTCTTCCAAAGCTGCCTTAATGCTGCCAGACAGGGAAAGGGAGCTGGGTGGTACTCTAGTGGGTAGCTGTGCTCGCCTGAGCTGCTTGGCTGTCAGGTGGGCACTGAGGCTGCTTACAGGCTTTGCTTTATCAAAGCTTTACAACTTTAGGAAGCAGACACTTCTTTTTTCTTTTTTCTTTTTTTTTTTTCTTTTTTTTTCTTTCTTTTCTTGTTACCTCTTGAGCTAGGCAAATAGCTCAAGCTTCAAGGATAACGTGCATGCAAAGCTTGAGTTCTCAGCAGCTTTAAGTTGACTGATTCTAACTGAAAGCTCTTTCGCTTCCCATGTGATTCTCCAGTTACTTGAATCTGTGCCTATGAGTTTGAAAGTAGAAAGCTTTCTAGAAAAATGATCTTGTCATTTCCACTTGAAACTACAAATACAGTCTTAGCATACCTACCTGTTAGGTAGGTACTTTTTGTAATGAACTATTTTTTCTACTTGTGCAAGATACGTGTATTTCAATATGCACCCATACTTGATGGATGAAATCTGTATAAGTGAGTCAAGACTTACTGGACCAATTCTCCATTTGTGGGGCTCTTACATGCAAAATTTTGGTTTTGGTAGGTCCAACTGGGATGAGTTCCTAGTGCACTCTAATGTCTTTCTATGATTGTCTTCTGTTATAAAAGAAAATATTAGAAGAGATGGTCTACTGAAACCCTTTATGTACTGGATTTCAGACAAAAAACTCTCTGATAATTGATACTTATCTCACTATAATTTAATTTGGATCTATAATCCACAATTCCAAAGGCTGGTTAAGCATTGATATAAATTCTTGTGCGATCTATTCCATAGACTGAAGAAGAGTAAGTTTGCAGCAGTGTGCCGGAAATTTTCAGCATATAAGACTTCATTTAAGACTGATCTTTTTTTTTTAAAATTTTGCTTGTATACAGTCAGAAATCTGGGTTTTTTTTCTGGAAAAGCAAAAGAAAAATAGTACAAATAGAAAAGTGGAGGAGAAGGAGCAGAGTAATGTGACTGTGACAGAAGAGGGTTTGTTATTTTGTCCTTTTTCCGAATAATGTTTGGATTACTCAATGCGGCGGAAGGGCCGCAGCTAGAAGATGAAATAACCATGAGGGTGCTCATGATATGCGACCCATTATATGAAACCACTGAAGTGCTGAACATTAGTGTTCATTTAAAATTTTCATTTTTTAAGTCTTTCTGTCTTTAAAAAAAAAAAAAAAAAAGGCAGGGGGAAGGGAAGAATTCTTCGCAGAACAATAGTGCGGTCTGTTATCTGCTCCTTTGCACTGTAAAGCACTGAATGTTCAGCCAATATACTGCTCTGGTTGGCTTAGCATTCCTAACCTTAATTTTGAATAGAAGGTGCCTTGTGCTGCTGACGTAATTAGGGCCTTTTGTAAATCAGTGTTGCAGGCAGTGTGCCGTTGCATTTCATTGCATTTCTTTCTGAGGGATGCAGGGGAAAAGTATCAAGCTGACTTTCTGAGCCCCTCTTCAGGTCTGGGGTTTTCCTTCTTGGAGTACTTTGTTCAAGATGTGGGCTGCTTCGTTTTCCTTTATAGAAAGGAAGCCTCGGATCAGTTTTGCTTGTGGAACAGTCGTCCTGATGAAGAAGTTTGAATAAGCCCGTCAGAGCTTAAGAAAGTAGATTCTTCCGAGAAAAGAAAAGAAAAAAGGAAATCTGAGATGGGTAGATATAACTACCTCACTTTCAGTGAAGTCCCCTCTTTGATACCACAGCCTGCCTCTTTTGTCACTGAAACACTCAGAATTTTTTGAAAAGTTTGAGCAAGTTTGAGCTGCAGCTCTTTTGTGGAGCTGGTTTCTTGAATGTGGGTATACCTCGTGCGTGGCAGTATTCTGAGGGGGACCTGCAGAAAATCCTCTTACCTTTTGCATAAACCTCTTATGGACCATGGCACTGTCTCCTCCGTGGATACATGGGGCTTCCTCTCACCTCTGTCCCTTCCTTGTCCTCTATTGCAGGGTTCACCTCAGGCCATTACTTCCCCTACTGCTGTATTCTTTTAGGTCCGTGATGTCAGTGGTGATACATAGCCTTGTGCTGCCCTTGATAGCAAACACTGCACTATTAATAGTCCATGAAGTTAACCTGTTCAGTTCGGCATGCTGAACCCTTCACCCGCTGAATTGCAGAACACTAGCTTTAAAGGAAATGTTGAAAGAAAGAGAAATAAAACACCATTGGCCCTCCTTGCGGATGAATGTAGCAGTGTTTTTAATGCAACTCTACCAGCAGCTTCTGTGCGGGAGTACTGGGTTGTTGCCTGTAATGCAGAACTACTAGAGAGAAAGAGTATGGGGTTACAGCAGAACTGTACACAGGATAATACCAGCTTTGCATCCCGAGGTGGCTTTGAAGAGCTGTTGTGCTTTAAGGTAGCTGCCCAACAGCTAAAGCTCAGGGCCAGGAGGGAGCGAGGGGACCACCTGCACACGCAGCGCTTCATTTCCCATGTGGGGAGCAGAGCAAGGAGAGGTGAATGGCAGCCGCTGCCTTCTCCTGTCCGCCTTGCTTCGTTACGTCCCTCCGTTCTCCGGGGGAAAAGGCAGTTGCTGCCTTTGGCCTTTCCCTTTCCACCAAAAGGCAGCCTCCGTTGAAGAGCTTCTTGTCTCTGCGGGGGCAGCAGCAAAGACGGGTGCAAGCTGTCCTGCGTTGTCCTGCATTGCCTGACTCCCTGCGAAACACCAGCCATGGGAAAGCCCTTCCCTGTGCCGCGAGCACTGCAAAGGTGGCTGTGCCCTGGTGCGGGCCTGGAAAGGCAGGGCCAAGCACGCAGGGCCGCTCTGCCGGGTGCTGAGGAGGGAGCGAGGCCACCACGTTGGTTCCTGAGGCAGGAAATCCACCCAAAAGAGCGTCCTGCCCGTGCACAAAGTGGAGTCACATAGGCTGAAGTGAGCCAGAAACAGAGATGAATTCTTGCACTGCTGCCTCCTGGTTGAATTTAAGCATGATGTGACAAAAAGTCATAAAAAAATTGAAATTGAGCGTTCTGACTTGTCAGCTGCTGGGGTTTAAGTTTGCTTGTGCATTTGGAGAGGGAAGAGGAGAGCTGTGTAAGTCGATGTCATTTTTGATCAGTGACATTTTGGTCAGCTCCCTCCTCACTCCCTGCTCTACAGGCGGTCCCCCCATCCCGGCACATGCAGCCGATTCCCACGTGTGCGGATGACCACGACTCGGCTGAGTGCAGCTCCCGGCGCCCGGGATTCCCTGCTCCGCTCCGCTCCTCCCCAGGCGCCGCTCCGGGAGCTGCCTCATGCCTGCGCTCGGAGCGAGCGGCTCCCTCCGCGCGGCTGCTCGGCGCGCGGGCTTTAACTCCTCCCTCCCTGGGCTCCACTTTGTGCCCGCGGTGCGCAGGGACAGGGCGGCGGGGCCGCGGGCACCTCGTCGTGGCCGGCGCCGTGCCGGCTCTGAGCTGTGGCTCAGCCGCGAGCCGCGGGACGTGCGCTCGTGGGGCGGCCGCTGCGGCCGGGCCGAGGCGCGCGGGGCGGCCGCGCACAACTTGCAGCGGGGAAGTTGCGCGGGGATGACATCAGCCGCGGCGAGGCGGCCTCCCGGAGGCTGGCGCGGGGCTCCGGCGCCGCGGCGTGGGCTCTGCCCTCCTTTGAACTTCCCGCTTCTGCAGGGGCTTTTAAACGCCCCTGGGTGGTCGTTAAACAAATTTCCTTTGTAATTTTTTTCTTCTTTTTTTTTTTTTGTTGGGGGGGGCGGGAATAATTTGGAAGTCTGATAGTGTGTGGGAAATGATTACATCAGTCAGAGGGAGGGCTAGGATTGGTCTACACAGTGTGGTTTGATTCACTACCGCAAAGATTGCGTGTAACCCTTTGAGTGGAGCTCTGGCAGAGTTGTTTCCCTCCCCAGAAACCGTCCCCAGAACAGGGGCTACGTGACAGGTACAGTACAGTGATCCCCTGACACTGCAAAGTGCCCCCGAGCGCGCAGCCGTAGTCCGCAAAGGGTTGGAGGAGGCAGAGAACAAACTCTCTTTCAAGAGGCAATCTGTATTTAAAATGCCATCTTGTTCTTCTGACTGCTGCCTTTTACGTGCTGTTGAGGTAAGATTTTCCATATCCAATTACCCTCCAGAATTTTTTTTTTTTTTAGATTTGTCTTCTCTCACTAGGATGCAGAAATGTTTTAAACATGGAGTTAATCTAAATCCTGAGGCTGCATGTTTGATTGCACGGGGGGAGAAAGGTTTGCAGTGAGTGTGTCTCGCCTGAGCAGAACAATGCCAAGAGGAAAGCATCTGTACAAACCAGGAGGTGGGGAGAGGCTTCCTCCTAGCTCTTTCATCTCCATTAACACTTAGGACGTGCACTGGGTGCACGTTTGGGTTGCAACTCCTTTAAAGAGAAGATCAAAAGAGGAGCCAGGAAAGGGAGAGAAATGCCTGGACTGCGCTGGCTAATTGATCTGCGAGCGAACTGCAAGTGCAACTTCCAGAAGCAAAACCGTCAAAAGTTCGCAGGGAACCAGAGAGCCATTTTCTTTTCCTTTTTTTTTTTTTTTTAATTTCCAGGGGTGTTTGGCCTGCAAGCATTGGGAGGCCTCAAACTGCATTAAAAGGAAAATACATTTATTGTTTGACCAGGTTTAATTCATTTTACCTGCTGTTGCAGAAGTACTCTTATTGTTTCCTGCTTGCCTACCTTACACAGCCTTCCGAGGAACGTGTGCTCTCCCACTTTCTCCGTGTACGTGCTCGCATTAACGCTGCTTAATCTTTGTTTAGTGCAGGGAGGTGTTGGGGCAGGGGGAGGGGAGGCAGGCGAGGGGCATGACGAGAAAGTGCTGTAACGTAAATCATACATGTCATGTGTCCCGGCTGCCGAGACGCTCGCGGTCGCAACGCGGAGAGGACGCGGTTTATCTTATTCCCTGCGGTAGCTGTGCGTGCGGTTTACATCATTTCAGAGCTGTTGATCTGTAAGTGTATCCTTTATGTTGCAGGATGTAAAAGTCTTTAGTGAAGATGGAACAAGCAAAGTGGTGGAGATTCTAGCAGACATGACAGCCAGGGACCTCTGCCAGCTGCTGGTTTACAAAAGTCATTGTGTGGATGATAACAGCTGGACTCTAGTGGAGCATCACCCTCACCTAGGATTAGGTAGGGAACGGTCAAAGGGGTGGCGTGGTTACCTGGGAACGTAACATGTGTGTGATTCGTATTAATGTGCTTCCAGCGGGAACGTCTTCTCGTCACTGCCTGTCTCTGTTAAACTAGCCGAAGTCACATACATGCCTTTTATGTGTTACAATTTGACCTAGTAAAGCATTGAAGCCTTTTTAAGTCCTTTTTCTGCTTCCCATTTTCTATTTTTATTTTTTATACATATGTTAATATAAATATATATGTGTGTGTATGTGTATATACACATACATATATATATATTTTTTTTTCTTTTGTGTCTAATCCTGCCAGTGCTCTTCCCTGTGGTGCGAAGCTATTGCACACAAACAGCTTAGGCAAATTAAGCTTGATCCTTGAGAGTCCCGGTCCTGCGGAAGAGCTGGGCCCATCGCCGGCTGGGAGACGGGCTGGGCGAAGCGCCTCGGCTCTGCGTGCCGCCCCACGGGACCGCCCGAGCGCGCCGGGCGCACGGAGCTACTGCCACCTTCACGAGGGGCAGCCGGGGGGCACCACCTGCAGTTTCTGGCCCAGTAGTGGCATCTGCTCCCCAGGCAGCAGCTCCTCTACCTGATTGAAATTAAGGTGTCATGGTTACAGTTTCAAGGAGGCAGCAAGAGGAATTAAGTAACACCGTGAATTGGTTTAATTGCAGCACCTGAAAGAATCTCATGTTCTTCAGCCTCGCTTTTGCTCTTATTTTGTGGAGCTGATTAGTTGTAGGGCTCTGACACGCAGCTTGCAGTTGTTCATTGCTGAGATGCCCTATATGTAATTCTGAGTGGCGCAGAATAATTGCTTTAAAAAGTGTAGCCTTGGGACAATTACTACTAGAGTGTACTTCATGCTGAAATTTTGCTAAAAAGAGAGAGGAAGGTAAATTGTAAGCTGCCAGCACTGGACCTGCTAAAGATATCTACAGCTAATAGAGGCTTTTGTGCCTGAAACTGTAACTCAGAACCCCAGTTTTACCAAATGAAGCAATTTGCCGGCAATGCAATACCTTAAACTGATGCTTTTAAACACATAAATTCGCTCCTTCCTAGAGGAGCATTCAAAGAGGAAAAACCCAAGATCCTCAGGCTGTCCTGGTTGCCTCTGGTGTTTCTGATGGGGGTCCCTCCGCGCGTACAGGTCTGCGGCGGGAACAGCCGCGTGCGCCCTCTCCGCATGTGTGTGCGCCCGGGGCGTCCTCCCCACACCCAGCACGGGGCACAAGGTGACGGCGGAGGCCTCGCCGGGGACAAGGTGACGGTGGAGGCCTCGCTGCCGCACCGGAAGCTCCTCTTCTGCGCCTCCCGGTGCCACATCCAGCCACCTTCCGAAACGGGCTGGTTTTGGTTGAGGCTCATTAAAGAACCGGGCGCCCTCTTTCTGTGTCCCCGCTAGTTCCCATCGGTGCTGATTACCAAGGTATTGTGTAAACAGAAGCCTTGGCCTTTGTCAGCAACATCCTTCTCCTGCCAGCTTCATTCAGTGATGCCACAATTCAGCGCGGGTGACATCACAATAGCTGCCATGGCGACTAATTGTGCTGTCAAACTCCGCTGGGTGACATCCCTGAATGAATCGGGCAGGAGGCTGATTAGGAAAGCAAAAGCTTCTGTTTACACACAAATAACGGCGTAATTAACAATGATGGGAAAAGAGCAAGATACTTATCGGGCTGGGTTTATATCCATTGGAACTGGCTCCCAACTCCCATTTGGGCTGGAAGCGCAAAGCCCAGCTTAAGCTGAGACAGGATACAGCCTGCAGTTTACTGCTTGGCCATCATGAAACTTCTTCTGTGCTTGCCCTTTTTGGAGCAAAAAGCCAAAGTATTGAAATACTTAAAATCCCAGAGAAGATGCCATGTTACAGACTTTGTACATAAAGTATTTGAAAGGATGTGGACACTGAAGCCCTCGAAAGGACTAGGACAGGAAATGGAATAGAACTTCATAGGGGGGAAACATAGCATCCAATTTGTTGTACTTTGGGATGAAAGCATACACAGTATCCAAACATATTCAATAAATTTCAAATACCAGCTTTTATTCCTCCACCCAGTTTTGGTTGCTGTTGGAATTTTTTGCTTCTGTGACCACATACTTCTGCTTCTCAGGACCTTAAATGATTCCATGCTTCCCTGTGTATTTCAGCTACTGTCAGATCACGGCAGTAGTCTGTTAAAAAAGAAACTCAGTTGAAATTCTTCCTAGGTTTCTGATGTTCCATGTCTTTCCCTCTGCAAATAAGATTGCTTATAGTATATCTGATGATACAGCAAAAATATGAAACAATAACAGGAAGGTATTTTATCAAGGTAGAAAGCAGAATGTTCTTAGAGCAGTAAGAACTATATATTTCTAGAAGACATGAGTTCTTACTAAAGATATCCTTGATGACTTATTGCTGCAGGTTGTAATCTTGAAGCCCACCAAAAGAGACTAATTGCAAAAAGTTTACTATCTTTCTCTTTCTTGATGTTGCTAGTACTACTCTTATTTTCCAAAGGACCTCAGTTTGCAGAACCAGTTCCTGTTTTTTCTTTTGAGCAGCCTGAGGACAAGAATAAATTTCTAAAGCAAACCGCATATACCAATGTGCTGATCTAGGTCCCCCTGCTAAAGGGACCTTCCTCTGGTTACATTGCATGGTCAGTTGTATTCTAGATAACACTCACCCTTGCAAATAACTTTAAAATGCCAGCAGACTGCACATATTATCTGTTCTCATTGGTATCAATACTGTGACGAGTTATTATCAGCCTGGCTTAGATCTGACATCTGTAGATAATTCATGCTGTTCTTAACCACTAAGAATCTAAAATAGTTTGTGGTCAAGATTTAAGCAGTCTGTGAAACTTTAATTAATCACATTAGTTTGTAACTAGAAATATACCCTAAAGTTCCCCTTAAAATGTCATGTTCTCCCTATACGCTATTCCATTCTTCGTTGTCATTAATTTAGGAAGAGGACTGAGATGCTTGTACTGGACATTAACAGAATTAGTAATAATGAAGAGTTTTCATGATAGTATGTTTCTTGATATGGCAAGAGTCCTAATCTGCCAACCTCTTTTTCTTCTTGCTCATGAATTGACTGTACATCTTACTTAGCATAGCCATAGTAGAAAGGAAAAGCAGAAGAGCTCTCAGTTGTAGATAGAGTTAGGAAAAACAAATCACCGTATAGTTTCATTCATAGATTTTCTTGTTTATGTGTGTGCTGAATTTGTTTTGCCTTAAGAAAGAATTAGAAGTGGAACAATTTCTTAATAGACACAATATTTCCTAAAATGTGAAAGCAAGGCACACTTTCACCTCTCTATTCACATGTCATTTATAATGATGCAGTACTTGGAAAATTTTGGGACATGTCTGTAAGTTGTTCAATGTAGAATCTATCTCACTTTCCTATCTTACTTGTAAGTTGAGCACTTCTGTATAAGTTCAGATAGTAATGCAAAGCAATTGGGGAAAATAAAAAAAAGTTTGTAAATCAGGAGACATTTCTGGTCACTTTAACTGCAGTAACACTTGGAGACAGACTGACCTGTTGAATTTCTGTGACTGACATCTGTGCTTCTAGTTGTGTAGCAGAAAGTTTAACGCAGGGCTAAAGCTGAGTTGCTGGTGTGTCGAGAGGCATTTCGTTGCACTTGCTCTAACCAAGCACAGCTCCTCCAGAGCTGACCAAGCATGCAACCTCTGTGAAATGGTTGCAGATGGGCTAGGATTACCTTGCTTTCTACATGCCTATCCCATAAATTCTTGCACCTTTTCCTCAAGTTGGCTTTCACTATCACAGTGAGAATGTAAACATTAAACTAGCAGGACTGCCACTAGAGAGAATCTAAAAAGAGTCTTAATTTGGTAAAGAAATATACCTAGGCTGGTTACATAAAGCATCTAATAAACATTTACTGGTTGTGTGCACACAAGCTAAGGAGTAAAATACAAAACAAATTGACAAATGTCATTTCCACAAGATAGAATACAGGGCATGGTTTATCTGAGTCCGTAGACAAGTCATGTTCCAATGCATGAGGAAAGCAAAGATCACAACCTTGTAAAATAACAGAAGAAGCCCGTAGCATGTGGCCTTTCAGTGTTCATACAGTGATGAAGGTTCCTATCAATATAATTGAATGTGTTTTGGATGTGATTTGAAAAACAAAGAGAATTTAATGACAGATCAGTAACAACATTTGACATTTCACATAAGAAGCCCTAGATAGTTTAGATGATGAATGGTCAGGTGGTGCAAATGTCCTCAATTAACTGATACTAACAGTGGTGTGCACTGGTACCTTAGTTGACAACCTGACACTGTATGAACCTTGTTATGGCTAATGTGCTAAGAAACAGCTCCTTATAGGCAAGCAACCAAATATTAGCAATCTTCAGTGTTAACCTCTTGAAAAACAACCTATAGTAAGGCTGGAGGTCCAGGGAGCATAGTAAGCATTCTGAAGTTACCAATGAAGTGGTCATGGCTGATGAGCTAAATGCAAGTGAAAAGGCAATGGGATCATTCAGAGATCCCAGTTAAGTTTTCAGTCAAAGAACTTAATAGCTAAAACTTAGTATCCGAATGTGAGTGCCACTGAAGAACTTGCTAGTGTGTGAGATGCCAATTACAGCGTGTTTTATATACTGAAAATACCCCAGGAGAATTTGCATGGTAGCCTGGCATTCCAGTCCTGAGAATGCAAGGATGTATGAATATCAAGTCGGGGGAAGAGGTTATCCAAATTGTGTTGTTCAGCAAATTGCATGCATTTTATGTGGAGCTTTGTGAAGGCTTTGACCTCATTCTTTTTTAACTTTCTATTGCGTAAGACATGCAAGTACTGCCTATTAGACTTTGGAAAAATACCTAAATATTTTCCTAGAAACTTTGAAGATTTGCCAAGAAAATTATTCATTAAGTAGTGTACACTTGTGCCAGTTGCCCTCTTTTGAGTTACTGTTTTCAGTGAATTGGATTCGTTATGCTATCTGGTCCTGCTTTGATGTGCCATTCTTTTGACCAAAGTAGTAGTGGTTGTGGGGAGTTACCTTGTAACCAAATCTAGAGCAGAAAATTGCCCTGTCATGTGTACAAAACATTTGTCTCTGTCAGTATTCCCGTAATGTAGATCCTGTGACCTCTTTCATAATAAACCTCATTGTCTAGCATCTACAACAGAGGCCTGAGATTCACCTTGAAATGAACTATTTTTATAGAGTGTGGTCAAACAGGACACTATGTGACAGTTCAAGACCTAGCAGTGGTCTTGCCACAGTTTTTTTTTTTCTTGAAAATTTTCCACCTTACAACTTCCAGAACATGCACCAAATGCCCAAAGAAGGGGTTGATGTGTTTTTTTTAAGCTCCTGCCAGGCAGTAAGGTACATGGGCAATGTTACCTCCTCCTACAATTTCTCTAAAATCTGTGTTTATTAAGCCCTGATGTAGGATATCTTTGAAGAATGCTTGCTGCTTAATATCAACTTCATTGTAGTTATGTTCTAGCTCTTTTACATACCCTGCTTCTGTAGCATTTCAGCTGTATAAGGTTTTAATACATTCATCAAGGATAATAGTTATTCTGAGTTGCTTTACCTGTATTCTTTGGAAGCTAGCTTGCTTTTTTTGTTAGTTGGTCATATACTAACCCTATATTCTTTTTCCACAGAGAGGTGCCTGGAAGATCATGAGCTCATAGTGCAAGTTGAGTCCACAATGGGAAGTGAAAGTAAATTTTTGTTCAGGAAGAATTATGCAAAATATGAATTTTTCAAAAATCCCATGGTGAGTCTTATTATATGGCTGCTTAAACCAGAAAGCGATGTATTGCAGAGGCAATGGGTTGTGGATGGGAGTCGCAAGGAGGGATAGGAGGACTGTGGAATCAGTCATTCCAGGTAAAGGAAGGCACTGTACAGCACTTAACTCAGAATTACATTACGAGGCCCTGTTAGGTATTAAACATCTATTTATAGGGATATGTGTGTGTGTGAGTCTGTACACATATAAAAATTATTTCCTTGCAAATTTTAGCTAGTGTTTAAATTTCTTGGACTCTCCTCCCAGCCTCTTGAAATTCAGCTGTTTTCAGGTTACTAATTATACTTGTTTCAAAATGGCTGTAGCTATGCTGCAGAGCGACTGAGGCAGTGAAATCCTTGTTGGTTAAAAATAAAATAACAACAAAAGCAGAGGTGCAGTTTGCTCATTATCTTCAAAGTTCCTTGATTAGAAGCAAATTGATCAAATAGTGTGCAGCATCCAGACCTTTTACCTTCTGCCAGTAATAAAAAAAAAAGGAGTGGGGGGGGAGGTAAACTTTTAAGACTGCAGGGAAGTAACTCCCATTTTATCATCACAGTGATTCACCTATGGCTATATTTTACTTGTATGGTCTCTCTTCTTTACTGCTTATAGTAATACAACTTTTCCATTTCCTCATGTCTATCCATGCTGGATAAGTTAGTAGTATTATATGGCATAACTGTACTCAGCTCTGTTTTTATAAGATCCTTAAAATGTTGCAATTTTTAATGTTTGTAGTGTAATTGCTTATTTGGTTGGGTTTTTTTTTCCATTTTGTCTAAAGGATTAAGGGGTAATGGGCTGGTGATGTGCTAGATGTGCTAGACTGTTAGTAAGCACAATCCATCTCAGTAGCTGAAGGGCAGAGAATCCAAGGAAGGCTTGGGTTGGAAGAAAATTTGGGTCAGTGCATTGTTTGTAGAGAAGATATGTGTGTCAAATGAAAATGCGCTGCTCACGTTAGTGCAGATGAGAAGTTACTGCCTTTCCTCCTGACCACCCTAGTGCCCTACTGCTGCACGCTCACACGTGTATTTGCCCACACATTTATCGTCTGCTAGGGCTTATTTAAGAACCTCTGCCTGGAATTATTGCTGGAAATATTGCTGTGTGAGGCATGCTGGCAATCTGGCACCTCTGTTGAACTCCTCAGATGATAACCTATGAACATCTGAGCGGTGTACAGAAAGTTTTATATTGTAAGAACTGGCACGTTGGTTCAGTGTGGTGTACTTTAATTAATAACAGTGTATGGGAGTAAAACCCAGAATGTTTGGCAGTCAGTCCCAGGCTCTTGCAGTCAGCGAATAAATCATTCTTTTGGTTTAGGAATGCAAAGGCTTCCTACCCATTGCATCAGCTACTGCCATATGGCACTGTTTCTCCTCAGAAGAAGCTGGTGAATGTTCGCTTGCATAATTCATTGTGCAAGCTACCTGGCAGAAAGGTGATTCCTCTGCAGTCCTTCTCTTTCTGCCTTAAGGAGAGGCATTTATGTGGCCTGAAGAATGATGGATGTTGTAAACTAGAATCATTTTTGTTGTGATTCATCATGTTATCATCAGCCATTGTTTTACCTTGGGCATTTCTGCATGTCATCAGCCTTCAAATGGTGTTTAAAAACTTCCAGAGTGATCTGGTGTAATTGCTGTATATAGTAAGTTCAGTGTCCTGAATTAATTACACAAGTATTTTTAAACACGTCAAATGAAAAGAAGAATTGGAGGAAAACATATGAATTACAGAATTTAAAGGGTCTGGAGAAGCACATTGTTTGTGTGCTGCACCATATTTGCTTCTGACTCTGTTGTGATGGCATGGTGGGGGAAAGGAGGGAGATGTCTGCTTTGCAACTGCTCCTATCTGGCACATGGAGCAGGGAATGCTACACAGTGTTCAGGTCTAATTATGGCACATATGTCCTCTCAGGAGTTTTATTTTTTCATTTGTATAGAATGTGTAGCTATCTGATCATTATAAGAACACTGGGCTCTGTTATAAGGATAGATTGATGGCCTCATGGTTTATGGCTTTTGGTGAGCATGAGGAAGGGAAGAATTGCACCTGAAAGCCCTAGTATTACTTTCTGTGAAAGGGGATCTGTAATTTGACTAAAGAATAATAGTTTTTAAAAATTATGACTGTGATTATGAATGTTCTGCTGATTCTAGGTAAAAGTATGCAAATGTAATATAACTTGAAAATGTTTTCTCTTTTTGTGTCTAGAACTTCTTTCCAGAGCAAATGGTTGCTTGGTGCCAGCAAACAAACGGCAGTATTCCACAGTCACAACTTTTGCAGGTACTGTAACTTATCTGTATGCATTAAGAAGGTTTTGAAGATGGAGATAAGGAGTTGAGAGGAAGAAAGGCCTAGAAAGAGGTGGTCAGAGAAAGTTCAGAGGCCAAGTCTTCAGAGCCCTCTGAACAGAGGGCCCTCTGTTCAGCATAGGCAGTCAGCATATGTTAGTAATGTGAAAAATACCTAACAAAGACCTGACCCAGTGGCATTGAGATGTAAATTATAAACATGGGCTATTTGTAGTTATGTTCCTGTGTGTTTGTAGCTGCTATATTACTGTTCTGCTTCCCTTGTAATACTGCATCAGGGCTATGCAGTTTGGCCATGTTTGTGTAACAGCATCTTGTCCACTGAAAGACACACACCCGCTTTCTGTTTTCTTTCTTTCCTTTCCTTGTATTTTGTTGCTTGTAACTGCCAGCCGCCTCCCTGACTTACCACATTAGGTCAGTCTGAAGTCCTAATTTGTTTTTCAAGCTCCTGATCTTGACCTATCAGGTTTTAATAAAACAGCTAAGTTCCTATTATTACAAACATTCACATGAGCTTCTCACGTACTAAGCCAGCAGTGCTGTTGCTAAAGCAGTATCAGATATATTTGCAGAAAAACAAACACACCTTGTAAAAAGCAAAGCGGGGGGTATTCTTCTGCAGACTGCACATCACAGCGCAGAAGAAAGGGCAAGAATATATTTGCACATTAAAAAAGGGACTTGGGAGAAGGGTTTAATCGTCCAGGTTCTAATGCTCAATATTTATGTCTAGTAATGTTGACAGTAAGGACCAAGTTCTTGATGGTTCAGCCAGCTAGCTACCTTTTTAAGTAGGAAAAATAATTATCTAGGAAGTAAAGGCAAGTAGTTACAGACAATGGTTTGAGCATTTGTCAAGTAATCTATTTAAAGCTCTGAAAGTTAAGTTACAGGTGTGGGTAGCTTCTGCAGATGTGCTGGTAAGGTTAGGCAATCTGGGTGGCAGTGGCATGTGCACTGTATTCATGTTGAAATTTTGCTGTTCTTGTACAGCTTCTTGCTTGCTCTTGAAGGAACTAGTGGTAGCACAGTTGATTGAAATAGTCTTCCTCCTCTAAGGATGTTGCCAAAGGGTCAGGCCTCTCACCAACAAGCCGTTCACTTCAAATTCTAAATTGGAGCGCTCCAGTCTGTGCACTGTAATCTACTTCTTTTTTACCTTAGCCATTTTCTCAAAGTACTCACAGGTACGTTGAAGGCAAATTAAACCACATTGTTTCCTAAATGGCACTATGTTAAAAGACAGTGATGCCTGGAAAACCATGCCCTGATTGACACATACAGATCAGGCAGGAGGCACGCACACAAAAAGGGAATACAAATATAGATAATGGATTTTCAGCATTATTTCTGTCGCTTTGCATGTTTGCAAATATGCATTGATTGTCTTTTTAAATAATAATAAAAAAATTCCACTGATTTTTGAACTAGTGCATTCATTTTGTCCTGTAACTGCTCCAAAGCCTAATAAATACTGTCTCCAGGTTCACCAAAAAGACATTAAAACGTTAGAATTCCCTCTTAATCAGGAAATAAAATGAAAATCAAACAGATTTATGGAATTAAAAACGAATGCCACATGCAACAGGCTTAAGCACTCTTCAATCAACCTCGTACTTGTACTCCTCTGATTAGGACCCTTCTTACTGCAGCACATTAAAGACTTGCAGAGCAGGAGTGTTTCCCTCCAGCTGCCACGCGAGTATTTCATGGCCTGTTGAAGCAGTCAAGGTTGTGTACAGGGAAAGCAGGCCAGCTGGGGAGAAAGCACTTTGAATGGGCAGCCATTGCCACTGCCATTACTTGACCCCAAATCTTGGGGAAACAGAACTGGGGTGAACAGATGTTTGCCATGACTTTGCATTGAGGTGCTTGCACCTGGGCATGCTTCCTCATGCAGTGCTTCAGTAGAGTCATATTTGCTTGTGTTTCTACAAGGCGGATACCCTGAAAGAGGAAGATGCTCTTGAAGGTGGAAAAGTGTGGAAACTAGTGTAACTTAAATGGTAGAGAGAGGAAAACCTCATGAGATTGTGACATCTCATGGTTCGTTTCTTGGAAGTTTTAGTTTGGTACAGTCAGGAAAAACATAGACCTTGGGGATTAACAGTGAGTTTGTTTGAGGAGAGAAGATAAATACATTCTCATTGGTTTGCTGTTCAACGGTCAAATCAATCTTACTTAAAGCATTTATATTAAATTCACTTTTCTTTAAGAAACATAAACCTATTTGTCATAATTTCAGTGACAGTAGTAATTTATTAAAGGTAGATTTCCTACAATCTAATAGTCATTAAGCATGTTGCATCTGAGGCCTCCTCAAACATTGAGTTAAATGTGCTGGCTTTTTAATTATATAAAAACAGGGAAGAACATTAAACATCATGTCACAATATCATGTGCTGCATGAAGAACTAGGAGTTTGTATTTTTAGTCTTAACAATAGCATTAATAATTATGGGTACTGTTTTCCCTTTATCTTTCTTGCTCAGATGTTCAAAAGCTTGCATCTTAGTTTATTTTGGGTTAGGTATATCTAGCTCAGCAGAAAGAATTATTTTGTCCTTGTGTCCTTGTTCCCTTCAAAGATGAGAAAGAGCACAAATTAACTGGTATTTATCCAGTCTGTTACCTAAGAAATGGTAGTGGAAGAGAAAGGAAAACAATAAGGTATTAATACAACTAAAAATTCTGACAGAGGGCATTGATTTGGAGTTTTGTTCCCAATGAGCACTATCCACCCACTGATGCTCAAATATGACTGTCAAGATTTTCAGAGGCATGTAGGTCAGCCACATTTAGGCATTTTTCTCCTTATTATTGAATCTGTTAGGAGTTCTGCATTTAACCTGGCAACTAAACCTTTTGTCACTTAAATATCTGAGTCAGTGTAAGAAGGGAGCAGACCATCAGCTCGCTAGCCATAGTTAAGACTTCCTTCCTTTGACGTACTGCGAATCAAAGGATTCCATATGTGGTCCCTGTAATTACATCAAAAACTTATTTAAATGTTTCTGGATCTTGAAGTTTAACACCAGTGTAGACATTTGACTGCTCTAAGTTTTAGTTTGTGGTAAATGCTGGGTTGCCTGTTGTGTGTGTATGAATTTGGTAGGGGAAGTAGCTAGTCCACCTCCTAAAACTTCTGTACGAGGCCAGCGAGTCCAGGTTAGACGCAGTGGCAGAACTGTGGTAAGCTATTCAGTTAATTTGTTTTTAAGAAATGATAAACTTGCTTTGTGACAATTCAGACCAAGGCCAAGAGGGGGATGAGGATGCAGAAATATGGTTAGGCTTTCGGAGACTTAAGTATTCACCCATGACCACACACAGATGTCAGTCCTTGTACCCGAGCTGACTGTTGCTACAGCAATGCACAGTTCCTAGTGAAAAAGTCATCCCACCTGAGAAACACCACCCAGGGACGCTCTTTGATGTCTGTGTTCAAACCAGATCCTGTGCAGCTGCCACAGACGGGCAGGGGTCCTTTGCCCCTGGCTGTGTGGTCTGATTTCCTCCCCTCAAAGCTGGATGGCGACTGGATGCACCTGCACATGTCACTTAATTAGTCAAGAAAGGAGTGATTTTATCTGGGCCGAGAGAGAGTCTCTGAGTGAAGCAGCAGTTCGTCTGACTTCGCTGTGCCCTAAATCAGAGAAGTGACTTGCCGTTTGCTTCCCCTCGCTGCAAGTACAGTGCCGGTTTTATGATAAATGTAGGGGACACAATCATTATCTACATTTTCCTCTCCAACAGAACTTTTTAAACTCCAGTAGCTGCCCTGAAATTCAAGGTTTCTTGCACGTGAAAGAGCTGGGTAGGAAATCATGGAAGAAATTGTATGTGTGTTTGAGGAGATCAGGACTTTATTGTTCTACAAAAGGAACTTCAAAGGTAAGGGTTTTTTTAAAAAAAAAAAAAAGAAATTGCACACTGCTAGCATGTGAAAGGATTTTCTGCTTTTACTATGGATATTCATTACTGTGTTTAAATATCTCCCTAAAGCCCCTTCACCCTGTTTTCCTATTTTTCAAAGGAGAAAAGGATAAGCAAGCTGTAATCAAATGACAGTCAAATCCTTGCCTCTTGCTGTATGAAAATGGCTACCTAACATTGCTATATAATAAAACCAAAGTAGCCAGGCATTAATCTGTGGTCACATTAACAAGGTCAGCAGGAGAAAACATGCAGTCTCCAAATGCGCTCTCGGTTTCTTAATTTATTTAAAGTGGTATCTTGGACAATAATTTACATTATCTCATTTTCAGATTTCTCAAGGAGCACTGTAATACGCTATAGCATTTTGTTATCTGCATAAGTATTTGTCAGCTTGCATAAAGCACTTCCTGATAGCAGGCTCATATTTAAAAAGTGACACAAACTGACAACTTAAAACTGCTCACGAGAAAAGCAGAGCGTTCATACACTGCCCTCTGTTGGATGTTGTTCTCAGAGGAGTGCGAAGCTTGAGGCAGGGAAATGTTCCAGTGGCTTATTCTTACATGTTGTAAACCACGTTGTTTCCACAGGAGCCAAGACATTTGCAATTGTTAGCTGACCTAGAAGACAGCAATATCTTCTCGCTGTTAGCAGGCAAGAAGCTGTACAATGCACCTGCAGACTACGGGTTTTGTATAAAGGTAACTCTTACTAGGTTGTTCCAAAATTATTTTCAATGTTCATAGCTCTGATTCTCCTTTCTCAACTCCATACTAAATTTTTTGGGGGTATAGAACTTCTTAAGCATCTCTTTTGACTTCAGGAAGACCTGATCTTTAAAGCTTTTCCTTTAAAAGTTTTGCTCTGTGACTCTTGCCGTGGTGGCACTTTTGACACTTTGTCTGGTGCCTCCTTTGGATCAAGTAGGAGTACATTTTTGAGCAATCAGCTTGCTTACCAACACAGCCTTCCTTACAGATTATCCCTTTCTAGAGCATCGATTTGTACAGTTTGTTCTTGCAGAAGAAGTAGAGTAAGGCTTAGCAGCATAACCATCTTTCTCCTGATCAGATTGCATCCATAAGAGGCATGGGTGCTGTCCCGTGTATGTACTGTCACCTGTGTGTCAGTAAAGGTATCTCCATAGCTCCATCTAAATTTCTGACAAGAAGTCTGTATATGCTTCTGTATCTCAAGTCCAGTAAGAGCTGAAAAAACTGAAGGCTGGGAGCTGCTTTTCTTGACAGAAGTGGAGAAGTCTTCTTCCCAGCAGCCATTCCAGAGCTAGATGTTTGGCTTTGCCTCAGAGAGTGGCGAAAGGCTGCCGGACACATTCGGAAACGATCAGAGCAGACAACTGGAAAGGGATGGAGTGGGTCCCTTTGGGACCAGACCTGCCGTGCGCAAGCCCAGGCAGCTTCTCCCATGGTCCATGTGAGCAATGAGAAAAGAGCACTTGATTCTGGGCATAAAAGAACCTGAGTCTTGTTTCTTGTTTCTATAAGTTGCTTGAATTGCAGGAATTTCCAAGATTCAAGTGCTTCAGAGCAATGAAGTTCATCCTACTGGGGCTAGCTGTGTTCTTAGGTATATTTAACTTGTAAACTTTCAGTGTTGGCCGTTTCGTATTGAATGTAGCTGAATTCTCTCTAATCCTTTATAGCCCAACAGAGTGAGAAATGAAAGTAAGGAATTGAGGTTGTTGTGTGCTGAAGATGAGCAAAGCAGGACATGCTGGATGACTGCCTTTCGACTCCTGAAGGTACCTCATCTTTCCTATCTGAATAGAGCAACATCTGTGGCTAAGTAGCACTGGTTTTCCTGTGTATTAAAAAATGTGAGTGAGAGCGTGTTCTTAACCATCATCTGATTCTAAATCAAGAGCAAAGTTCCAGGTAGACCTGTCCCTCTTATGTGTTTATGTACAACTCTGAGCTGAACTTCTTGCACATGTGATCAAACGCAATTTTAGTTCTGGGAACAAACTCACAGTATGTGAATGAATCAAGAAATTGAAGAAGAAAATAACTGCAAATATCTATCTCCCGATCTATCACAAAGCTAAAGAAAAGGTTTTAATCTTTCTAAGTGGTTGCCTGAAATAGAACAGAGTGCTATCTAGGGCCATTGCAGCTTTTTCAGTTTCTGGAAGGTTTTATAAAATATAAATAACAAAAATAAGCAAGCTCATCTCTGGGTGAAGGTTATTCTTAGCGGAAAGCAAAGAGTGAAGTTCCTTGATAATAGGGAATGAGGCTTCATAGCGTTTTGAAGCAAAATCAGCATAGAAAGAACTGAGGAGGAAGCTGAATGTTTGGTGCTCTTTGAAGCAAAGCCCTTCCTGATCTTCACAGGGAAATGTACAGAAGTTTCTTTCATTCTTTCCCTGAAGATACTGCTTTTGAAAATTACTGAATTCTTCTCCATACCTTGCTAAGTCCTCCTTAATAGTATGGGGGTATATGTATGAATATAATGTGTATATATATATAATATATATACACACTGTATATCATATATATGCTATCCATGAAAGTCTCACTTCTCTTTCATTCAGTTATCCTGTGTGCCAAAGTCGAACATACAACATATAATGAGAACTGGAGGCATGTACAAACTAGTACTGCAGTGTTTAACCTCACATACCTGTTCAACAGCAAAGCAGCGAAAGCCTCAGGGCTCCAGCAGCTTCCACTGTCTGCAGGAAGCAGGTAGTGTCCAATGCCTTGACAGGGCAGGCCAGAAAAGCCCTGTACTGTGTCAGGGAGCAACAGAGGCAGGGCCAGAGCTCTGAGCACGGAAGCCGAGTGACACAAGATTACTTTCTCCTCAAGACATGGTACATTTTCATTACAAGTACCTGTTCCTCTCCTCATATAGACTTTACATCACGCAAATCCCTGTAAACGTATGGAAGGCAAATTGCAGTTGGAGGCCTGCAGGTATGAAAATGCAGCTCCTGCCTGTACCCTGTTCACATTAAGTGTTCATCTTTCAAACCAGAGCATGTCTGTTTGAATGCTGTCCAAGAGCTAATTCGCTGATCTGAAGGAATGTATATGTAAAAAGTATAGAAGTCCCTTCCCTATTTTAAGTTGCTCCACAAGAAAGTGTGCTAGCCATAGGTACTTCAAGTGTGGTCCAGGAAAACAGTCCCAGGTACAAGATGCATTATTTTATTTCTGTGCAGTCAATGCCTCTGTAAGCTCTCGTAATCTTCTTTTCAATTACTTAACTTGACTGAAATTTAATTTATAGTAACAGCTGGAGTAGGAGTTTTATTCACCAGTCAGTTTCAAATGTTTCCTCTCAACTGTCTTTTACTTTTCCTACTTACATCAAACTTTGCACTGTGGGAAAACTGCACAAACAGAGGATCAGATATTTGTAGTAAATTGTGTCTTACACATACCCCATCTCCTGAAGAAGTGAAAGCTAGCATATGGTCACATAGGTGAAGATGCTGCAAGGGAAAACCTTAGCAGATCCCCTGTGTAGAGGGGGCTCTTGCTGGGGGTTTGCTGTGCTATTAATAGCAGAAACAGCAGTATTTGGCAGTAGACGTCCTTACCTACCACTCACCCTTAGAAAGTGAATATCTCAGGAAAAAAATGGAAAGTGTTTGGAATGAAATGTTTGGAGAAAGTGTTTGATTTTTAAGGACCACTGAGAGTATTAGAGATGTTCAGTCAGGGAATAACAAAATTAGGGCAATCCCACAAGGCCCCTGTGACCCTCCTTTTATTTACCTACCAGTTTAGCTTTCCACAATGAAACAATATTTCCTTGTTTACAACGTTATATCTGCCATTTTAATTAGGGCATTCAGTAAGTAACTTTTATATGCTTTGGCACAGTGTCTCTGGGGAAGGCACCAAGGTATTTTCCTACCATCCACTTCCTACTAGGTGTTCCTACCATCCTAACTACTAGAGCTTCTAAAATTTATCATGCGCTATGAGGACCATGACTGGAATTCAATCAGTTTATTTTTATAAGGATGAGAAATGAACAGAAGTGGTTTCCTGAAGAAATTTATTAAAAGTGCTAATAGCATTAACATTTAAATTCAACGGTGAATTAGAAAGGCTCATATTTTATTATCATTACAAAAACTTAGTTCATCTTTTTCTTACCTTGGACAAAACTTCACAGGCAGATCTTTTTTTTAATTTGAATTATTAGAGGGGAAACAAATGTGTGAGCTCTCCTCAGGTGAAAGCCTGTACCCTATAAGGAAAGCATGTTGATATTTGAGAGTAGCAGAAATTACCTATGAGTTTTGCTAAGGCTTGTAAAGGTGTTATCTTCTAAATAAGCTTACGCACATTTATTGCTCCGTTGGCACCTGGCAGTCACTAGTGCTTGAAACAAATTGCTTTGAGGCAGTTTCTGATCATGCAAATAATAACCTGGCAGCACCTTGCTCCAGTGTAAGTGACGTTACGAAATGACTACAAATATTTTTCCTGACTGTATCACAGAATCACAGAATGGTTGAGGTTGGAAGGGACCTCTAGAGATCATCTAGTCCAACCCCCCTGCTCCAGCAGGGGCACCCAGAGCACATGGCACAGGGTGGCATCCAGGTGGGTTTGGAAGATCTCCAGAGAAGGAGACCCCACAGCCTCTCTGGGCAGCCTGTGCCAGGGCTCCGTCACCCTCACAGGAAAGAAGCTCTTCTTTGCATGGAGATGGAACTTCCTGTGTTTCAATTTGAAACCATTACCCCTTGTCCTGTCATCTTTGAATAATAATTTCTGTGCATTTTTGTTGGCAGTATGGAATGCTACTGTATCAGAATTACAGAATTCCCCAGCAGAGAAAAGCCATGCTTCCGCACTTTTCCACTCCGGTAGTAAGTAATGAACTTTATTTCATTAATGTCTATTGTTGGAAGAGACATATTTGCTTTTGCATTTTAAAAGTGGTAGCTTTTACACTGATAAATGCAGATTTAGAATTATATAGCAAATCCTTGTAAAGTTTGCATTACGAACGAGTATAATTCACGTAGCTGGCTCTCCATTATCTTAGGCTGATAGTACCCAAGTGGTTTGAAAATATTGGATATCTCAGGTATTCTGAGATGTAGAGTTACGGAGACACCCAACTGTCCCAGCAGACGCCAGGCTGCTAGGGTAGGCGTGGCAAAACTAAGATCTCCTATAATAAGTTGGCTCAACGCTGACTGTTAGTGAAGATCCTGTAGTTGGATCAAAACTGGTCCAGAAAATCCCTGGAGTACAGTAATAGGGAAAGTGGGCACATTGTGCAATGCAGATTTTATTCTGACTTTAGATTCTCTCTCTGTCCCTCATAGCCTCAAAGGAAAAAAGAACATGTTTTTTGTATTTTGGTTTTTTTTGTTCATTTGTTCTTTTTGTCTGTGAAACTTTTCTAAGGAAAAGGACATTATCTGTGTTCTCTCTGATGGTAGAGGATAGCTTTGGAAAATCTTCTGAAACCAGATATTTTAAAATGAAACTCTCTCAAGTTGGTTTTTTCTTTCCCTGTTTTTTGAAACAAGTGAAAATTCCTTTTCAGAGAAGTGTATCTGAAAACTCACTAGTAGCAATGGATTTTTCGGGGCAAATAGGAAGAGTTATTGAAAATCCTGCTGAAGCACAGAGTGCTGCCTTGGAAGAAGGACATGCTTGGAGGGTAGCTATCTTCTCTTCTTTTCTGTTTTTGTGATTAGTAAGTGTCTGTTGAGAGCCAAAACACAGAGTGTGCTATGATGTTAGTGCAGTGCTGGTCACAGTATAGCTTAGCTCCGACCTGAAGCAATCACACTGCAAGCATGCAGATCTGAAAGTCAATATCCATCTTAGCAAAACTGTCACATTCACAACAAACTTCTACCACTGCTTCTCTGTCCCCCTAGTGTCCAGAGGAAAGTTGAGGGGGAAAGCAGACCCACCAGAACTTTACTGCCAGTTTGCAAAACCAATCTCTGAGGAGGAATATGTCAAATTAAATGCTTCCCCACATGGAAGAGGCTGGGGCTCTGACTAATGGCTTGCTCCCAGTAAGTTTAATTGCAGAATCTACAAGAGGCAGGACCTCTTGCAATGAAAACTGATGTAACTTGTTTATAGTGTCTTGTGGACAGACAGCTGCAGTACAAGTTTTCCCACATGCTCGTCTCTCAGGGAACAGGAGTTATTACTGAAGCACTAGCAAGTGCTTTATGTACGGGAGGGAAAGACTGCTTGGTTTACTGAGTGCCTGGTGTTTTGCCTGAGCAGAAATATATCGGACTTTTTTTTTTCTTTTTCTTTTGTTTTCCTTTTATTTTCTTCTTAAGATACTGAGCTTTCATCATTAACATCTGGCTTCTGTTTTAAGCCAACTGAAATGAGCTGCTGCTTGTAGATTAGCCCCCTTCAAAGTTGCATTTCTTTTTCTCATCCTTGCATTAAACTTGCCCAGCCCCCAGTTTCCTGTAAACTAAATCTGTACTGCATGTGCACTAATTCTCTTCTCTTGAGATTTTAGTCTGGATTTAACAGTAATTCATTTTCTCTATAGAAACGTAGCACAAGAATGAACATCTTGGGTAGCCAAAGTCCACTCCATCCTTCCACACTGAGCACAGGTAAATTCTGCTGTTTTGTAAGGACATTATATGAGGCCTCTGTGGTATATTAAATAGAGGGATGGAATTCAGCCATATAATATTCATGCCTTAATTTAAAATACTGTATTTTATCTATATGAATAACTTGTTGTCATTAACATGCTTATTGTGTTTGAAAGCGTAAATATACAGACTGGCATAGTAGACAGGATTTTTTTTTCCTTTAAAAGGACACTCACCCTTTTTCCAATTTTTATCTTTTGAAACACAGATTTTATGAAAACTCAGACTCTATAAATGTTTCCTTTAAAAATAGAATCCCAAAGTTGCTTCTTTAATTTAGACAAGAAAGTCAGTGAGTAATGTGTTAATTTTTTAAAGAGGAAAGCTAGGACTCAATATATTCATTCAATATGTTAATTTTTTAGTACTTGCATATATATGAAATATGGGAGTCCTAAGATTTTGAGTAAAGTAAAAAAATATTGTATATTAATACCCCAAACTCCTTAGCAGAAACATGTTTATTTCATGTTTCTATTCTTTTGAATAGAATTTAAAATTCCATTTGAAAAACAGCAAAACATAAAACTTGTTTGCAGGTATCTCCATCCTTGAAAGCACAAGTTGAAGTGCTTTTCAGTCTCCTACAGTTAAAGAGTCTCGTCAGCTCAGACACAGTAGTCTATGAATTGTTTTGTTGCAATGTTTTCAAGAGCCTATGAGAAGACAGTGTTTTAAGAGGTGTCTCTTGATAAACCACTGATATGTCTGCAAGTCATAAAATGCATGGAGAATATTCCTATGTCAAATATATGCAACTGTTGATGCATTTTTTCATACTGATTTTATTTTTATATTGACCAATTAAAGATATATTCTATATCCTGCTTTTCAGTGGGTGGAAAAAAGTTGTTACAGATGTTACCATGATTACGCATTCTTTCTTTTCCTCTCACCTCCAGTTATACATAGGACACAGCACTGGTTTCATGGCAGGATCTCTAGAGAAGAATCTCACAGGATTATTAAGCAGCAAGGGCTTGTGGATGGGTACGTGTCCTTGTTGTTCAGTATTTGAGATCTCATGGAAAGTAATTATAGAAAAGAGCATGTCTTCTGCAGTAAGAGCTTACAGGGCTATGAACATTTGTGAGTAATCTGATTTTTGAGTAGTTCCAGTTTAGCCTTCCAGGACTTCAAAAATACCAACTGCATAAGTGTTTGCGGAAGTAGATTCTAATTTTTAATCCAAAAAATATTATATTAAGAGTGCATATAAATTCTTTTTTTCTTTTTTAATAGATTTTTGGGGAGAATATTAAAAGTTGAAAATAATTAATTCCTGTAATCTTTATTGAGGGAATTTGTTTTTCAGGCAAAGCTATACGTAGCCATTTGCACTCAAATGTATAATAAGCCATTTGTGCTCTTTTGTGTGCATCTGAGCAGTTAATGACAATTTCTCACTATTTGTTTCTTTGCTAGAGCTAAGAGATTCAAGTACCTGTTCCAGTTCTCTGAAATTTCTGTCGCTGAGACTGAAGTATTTTCTCAGCATTCATGTTTCACTTATAAATATATATGTACTTGGGTTTTTTTAGGGAAGTGGCTTACCCTGCATTCAGCAATTCTTTGTTTGTAGGGCAGGTAGAGCATGGGTGTCTTTAGTTTATTAATCTCACTGCAGCCAGGATTAAGGTAGAAACTTCCATGTCGGCTTTGTAGGAGACAGGGAAGTTCAAACGTCTCTACAGCATTTTCTGATTCAGAAGCATCATGAATCTTTTTGACTGATGGCTTGTGAAAAAATGGAATGTATTAGACTATATTAGAGAAATGGCTACTGCCTGTACAAACTGATCAAGCACTGGGTTTTTATTGTCTTTTTTTTTAAGTCAGTATTGCTGGACTATAGTTGCTGGGACTCAAATAAGTCCCAGTGGGTATAGCAGACACAGAGAAACCTGCAACGGAGAGATCTTCAGTAAGCAAAGAGCATCACTGAAAGGGCACACTCCTGATCTGCTGGGTTTCTCCGTCTCTCACACTACAGACTTTCTTTGCACTGACTCGTTTCAACTTGTTGCCTTAGAAATATAGTGGCCCATCCTTCTTTGGGTTTCCAAAAAGGAATTACTGCTTTTGAGACAATATTTTACTGGTGTTATAGGCAGCTTACTCACTGTTGGAGGCTCAGATTGGTTAGTTCTTGGCTGTACTGAGGTCAGCTGGTAGCAGCCAAGGAGTCATGATACCCATGAGCTCCAAGATCTAAAGATGGTGGGGTTTAGGTTTGAAGTCTCACCTGTGTTTTTCTGCTGTTTGTGCTCTTGAACAAAAGAGGATAGAAACTCAACTATGGGGAGCAAGTAGAAGTCTTCTCATGACCCATACACATCAATGTGTGTATATATATGCATATATGCACAGCTCATACTGCCATCATTTGATTGTTCTGGAAGATTGTTGAAGATGTGTCTCTATTACAGTCACTTTTGTGCAGACCAAGAGCACTGTTGCTTGCCAAAGAGATAGAGTAAGAGGATTGCTTGGGCTGAGTTTCGTGCTGTGAGCTTATGTGTGCATTGCATTATCTGCAGCAGCTAGATCAAATCTAACTTAGAAGTGTCTACTTGAGCTGCAGTGACCGTAGTGCAGATAGATTGGGCTCCGTGAGAGGGAACCCGATGCGTAAGGACCTGGGTCCCTTTTCCAAATACGTGGTCTTGATAGGAAGAGGAAGGAACGCTCAAATACCATGCAGGTTTTCTAGTAGTGGCGAGACATGCCTGATTTTTAGTATTGGTGAGCTCCTGGTTATCATGGTGCATTTTTGTGGTATTGACATTTCTCAGTTGGTTTTAAGTAGCTACACTAAGTTCTTTTGCGTGCATAAAGCTACAGACAGTTCTTGTAGCTCCGCCTTGGAGATGTTTGTTGCTGACATTGTGGTTAGCAGCTCTGAGGGCTTGAGGCCTGCCCCAGTAGTACGCTCGGTCCCACAAATCCACTGGCAATTAACACCTCGAGCCCTATGCCAAAGGTGTGTTTTGTTTATTGTTGTATGTAAAGGGTTTCCTTCTTTAATTCATATATGTTAAGGAAAGAAACCATTTTTAACTGCCTAAAATGTCTGCATTTTTTGGAAGTGTGGATTTGACCATTGGAACTAAGATTTCAGTTTTGTGGTTGAATGTAAAAGAGTCATCTTCCACTAAGTAAAATAAATGAGTATGCTCAGCTTCCTAAAGTATATTCTTCTGTGATACTGCTGTGTGAAAAAAAGTCTGTGATGGTTTTAAGGCAAAATCAATGAGTTTTCTCCATATTGATAATGTGCATTCTACCTAATTTATAGTTATTTTAAGATAATATTGAGCATTTCTGAGTCATTTTGAGTCATTTAAGAGAATATTAAGCTTAAATTTGTCAATTTTGCTAGCATTGTATTTGTGAAAACTGATGCAAGATACTAGAGAATGGGAACAGATTCTATCTATTAGTTTCTCCCCTTCAGATGCCCTTAGGGAAATCCAAACATGCTTTTGGAGTTAAGACCATATGTGAGTACATATCAATAATAAAAAGCTGAATTAGAGAGACCAAAACAAAAGGGCATGATCCAGATAGACAGTAAGAAGTACTATCGTGTGTATTTCCTTTTATTTTGTGCACTGATCAGTGTTGCATAAACTTGGTACAACAATTGCAAGTAAATTGTCAGATATGGAATTGCCTGTTAAAGCAAATAAAGAGTTAGGCAGCGATAAAAAATGACCAAGTGGTTCTGATTGTTTATAAAGAAATGTTTTGTGGTGTTCAAATCATAATTTTAAAAAAATGTTCTCTCTCAGATTATTTCTTCTCCGGGACAGCCAAAGCAATCCAAAGGCATTTGTACTTACTCTGTGCCATCATCAAAAAATAAAGCATTTTCAAATCTTGCCGGTAAGTAAAATCAGTTTTGATACTGATCGCAAAATAGTAATAATAATAATATCATAAATCTTTGACAGTATGTGAAGAGGCCTCTTTAAAAGTAATGATGTAATTAATAGGGATATTTCCATTAACAAGTATAATCCATAGAATTTTTCAAGTGTCTCACTAAAATTCCTTGTTATCAGTGCCTGGACTGTTAACATAACTCAGGTAATCAAAGCTATACATAGAACTTGATCTTTGTGACTGACAACAACTGGCTGCAGTTGTCTCCATATCACTTAAACAGACATAGAATAACAGAATTATTATGATGATTAGCCAATATATGTTACACTGGGATTTTTGAGAATCTATTTGATTTTCTCTTGACCAAAAAGAGCATTGGAACATTAAGGTTGTGTATAACTTTATTGGTTTTTTTCTCCTTTTCTCTTGCCTTTTTTATTTATTTACAAACAGCCAGCCAATATTTTTGTAGTGTTTCTGCTTTATATAATGGAGACAAGTACTGTCTCTACAGTTTTCTGTTACTCTGTGCCCACGAGCTTTCACTTTTCTATGAAGTATACGATTAGTGGAGTGAAGGTAAAGTTCTTTTCTAGAGGGATTCATGGAGACCATAGTTTCCTAGAGATCTCTGGGCACTAGATTTGTTAGGGCACTGCATGATAAAAACTGTTTTTTAAATGAGATCTCTGAGACTGGGGAGAGATCAGCTTTAGAGATGCAACCTTTCTTCCACTTGGCCGTGGGATCTTTTTGGAGCCTTTGCTGTAGTACAGTGCTGCATGTATCGTATGAAAACGGCACTGCTGACTAGAGCCAGGAAGTTCAAAGAATACAAATCGCTCCAATCATTCCATTGCATAGATAAATAGCTGAAAAACCTACCCAGATGCTTGCTGTAAGCTCATTAGTGCTTTGGGGCCATTTTTGCCAATAACTAAGAATTTTGAAATTAACATCTCAAGGAAACTCTTGGCCTGCAAGCTGTATTACCCTGAGGTGTAGAACAATGTTTTTCACTGAAAAGCTGTCAAATTTTGATTTAACCAAGCCTCTTTTGTGTCGAAGGATTTAAAAGTAGTTTTGTTGTAGTTATTGTTATCTTATACCATACACTTTGAGTCACCATGTTTTGCCACGCTTGCATTTCTTCTTGTGCTGACTTGAAAAGGACATTTTATTTCCCCAGTGTGAAGATGATGGACAGATATTTTTCAGCCTGGATGATGGGAACACCAAATTCAGTGATCTTATCCAGCTTGTTGAATTCTATCAACTAAACAAAGGAGTCTTGCCCTGCAGACTCAAACACCACTGCATTCGAGTGGCCTTATGACCTCAAATCTGACTCTCACTGAAGACTGGATTTGCTAGAAGAGTAATTGTAAGAGAAAGTTGACACTGGGGAATTGGCAGATCTGTAGGTTGGTAAAAATAAATAAAAATATTATGCACCTTGGGACTCTGAAAGGGACGGATTCGACCGGTGCCAACAGACCAAGATTTACTGGTTTGTCCAACACCTAAGAGTGATTGCTGCTGAGTGTCCCAGCATCCCAAAAATGGGGGGAGGGTATGCAAAACCATTAACAAATTTGAAACAAAACTGGAAACTATCTTGGCTGGGCCGCTTAACAGGAACAAGTGTGAAGAGAAATCTTGGAAAAGAACTCTTGCCCTGGAATAATCTTGACAATTAAGACTAGTGTGTTTACTTTTTGTATTGATCACTTTTTTTGCACTCCTACTTTGTTTCGGATATTGTATGCAGCCTATATTAGGAGCTGATGTGGCTTTTAAAATTCATGCAGGAGTTGGGTATTAATCTGCACCCTAAAATGTATGGAAAGCTTCAGCCTAAAAGGATCTAGAAGAAATCGGGAAGTGTGTGAGTGTTTGTGTGTGTGTGTGTGTGTGTGTGTGTGTGTGTGTGTGTGTGTGTGTGCACGTGTGTCTCAAAACTTCTCTGGAGACCTGAGGTTCGATCATCTGCAGATGTCTTTGAAGAAGCAGTGTGGACACAATCCTAAAGAACATAGCACCGTATATGTACTCTTTAAACTGCTGATTTGTAGCATTATGGCTGTAGTATGTTGATGGCATATTAGTGGCACCCAGTCATGCAAAGACTGTGTTAGATTCTATGCACAAATTTTTTTATTGAAGTGGTGGTTTGTTTCTTTACAGCCTTTTGACTGTTTTCCTGAGGAAACTTACTGTTACTAACTAGTAGTAGGACTGAATAACTACATTTGTATCTTAAGCCACCATTTTCTGTGAGAAGATTCTTCTGTTGGTAGTCTTAGTATGACAACAAAAAACAAAACTCCGTGTTTTTAGCTTTATAGCTCCTTGAATTTTCAGACTGTTTCAAAGAGCTTTATTTCCATATAGTAAAGCTACAGTGACAAAAAGCTCTTTCGGGGAATAGGTCTTCAAAAGAACTATCCTCCCTCTGCTTTCCATAGGGCCATGAAAGTTTACATGGCGAGAAAGAACATCCTGGGGGTGGAAACTCATTTAATTGTGAACTGGCATTTGCGAACTGAGCTGCTGGCCATATCATCCATCCAGGTGACTGGCGCTGGCATGTCACACGCCCTAGCACACGTAGCCATTGCTGACGAGCCTGTGTCCTGCTCTAGTGCTGATCTGTCATCAGAACTCCTTTATTGTTCATGTTCTGTTATTCAATGTTTACACAATAACTTTTCTGATGAGAAATCAGTATTAAAGTTAGGTGAGTCCCATCTTAGTCCTCCATTTGCAAACGTCATTCTTTCAGCAGCATGGTTGGTGTGGGAACGGTCACTGAATTAACGTTCCAATACTCCATGCATTTTATCCATAGTGAGAAAGAAGTATTTCACCCTGGGAACTTTCAGAACAGAGTGAAGAAAGGAGCATTCTTAAGATGGGAAGTGATTTACACAGACTAGTTCATCCTTTACTAATATTTGCCACTGCATTTGAAATACTAGCCATCTGAAAGGGTAGAAGGAAAAACAATTTTACACTCTTTAGGTCTTCATGTAGTGTTGAAAATAGCTTAAGACAAACCATAACCTGCCTGAGTTGTCCATATCAGCTTATAACTATGTCAATGGTATAGAAACACTGTATTTTAGTTTACAGAACACATTTAGTATTTTTTTTCCATTTAATGTCTAGATATAAAAATGAAGAAACTTGATTTTGTTTTTAGTAGAAGCCTTTTCCTTTTTCTTTTTTTAATTGTACATAGTGAAACGAGTGTTCCTACTTTCTAGACAATGTATTTTAAAACATTGAAATTAAGCTAACTTAAGTCTGACTTCACTTTGCATGCTTCTATTTGGCCCCTATTAGGAGAAGAGAAAAAAGAAAGATACTTGTATTGACCATATTACCAGTTTAATAAGACCATTTATGCTGTAGTTTTAAGTTTTTCTGTTTACATAGCTTAGTGGCAACCATGCATTTTTCCCAGTAGGCGCATAGTATTTGCAGTGTTTCATATTTATAAAAAGAAAAACCTTGCATCTTATTTAAATTGAGAATAAAAGTTTGACTATGAATCATGATTTTTGTATGTAGATGGTTGACTTAGTATTTTGTACTTTTCCCAGCTAAAGTGAGCTGTTTTGAGAAAGTGACCACCTTCAAAGTGGCAACAATCTTACTTAAGCAGATCACTGCTTTTGTCTTCTTTCTGCTGGAAAACAGTCAATACCACCCTAGTTTTCCAACAGATTCAGCTGGCTGCCAGCTCAGAATACCAAGGACTGAAGGACATTTGACTCTTATTTTTGTATTTAAATGACATGAATGTAAAGGGGATGCTCAGGGTTGTTTTGGAGCCTGTTGAATTTTTATCTTTTTGCCTGTGATTTTATTTTCTAAATAAAGACTTCATGTAGCAATCTTGAATATGTTGAGAAGGAAAATGCCAAACCATTTTGGTAATGAGGTTACTAGTTAACTTATGTTACGATAGATGTTAAAGTACAAAAACTTTTTATTTGTTAATTAATCTTGAAGAAACACGTGCCTCAGTTTAGATGTTTTGTCTTATCTTTTCTGCACTAAATACCTGACAGTTTGACCAATCAATGCACCTTTCCAGTGGCAAGACTTGCTTATCGTAAATTATATTGTCACAATGCAAGATTTAGTGACTGTAAAATGGAATAAAGTTTAAAGTTTCAGGGAATGCAAAAGGTATTAACTTAAGAGACAAAACCTTTATTCAATATGCTTTGCTTCATACTGTAAATAGCTTTTTGGCTTGTGAACCTAATTGTAATCTTTCAGGTATTTTTGTACAAATAAGGGACTGATATTCTGTTTCTTGTAATTAGAAATAAACGTTAATACAATGCTATTCATTTTATATTGGAATTTACGTCTTCTTTGGGATATAACTACATACACAAAACATCTCTTGTCTTAATTCCGAGTTATTTGGAGTGAGCTGTCACATTAAAGATCCTTTAAGAAGACTTAAAAGGAAAACAAAATCCACATGGTATTGTTATTATGGCTGTTCTGTTTTATGATTTCTGTTAGGACAGTTTCTCCTGTGTTTAAAGCACAGCTTATTCACATCTGGTGTTTGAAGAAAATGCCTTTTGATACTTGGCTGTGATATCTACAGTGTTCATTTGTGAAACGTTGCTTAGAATTGGATCAGCAGTTAACACCACTAGCATCTCTCGGATCCTAAAACAAAACTAGAGCTCACTGGAAATGTTAAGTGTACATAAAACTCCGCTGGCCTGAGATTTGCTGGATCGCAGAAACTTCTAGTGGAAGTTTTAGAAAACAATTGCTTGCATTCATGTGGTCTTTCTTCAGTTGGGTGGAAAAGCACATCTGCACCAAACATGTTTTTTCTTAAGAAAGCAGTTTCACTGGGGAAGGAGCTTGGGGGTTGGATAATAGATGATTGAAAATGTTTCATTTCTTTTGTTCACAATGCTTTCCTGTCCCTGCTCTGCTAGTCCACATAAGCCAGCAAATGCATCCTACTTAAAGTAGCAGTCACACTGCATGCTATGGTTTCATGTAAGTTTATGCTGCACTAGGGCACAGCTTCAGTGTTATGCTTAATACTGTATAGTATTATGATTAATTCAGCAATATGTAAAGGCAAGGTAGTTGTTTTGGGTTTTGATACTGGTGAGATTTATTTCTGTTTTGATACACATGTTACTTTAGGAATTTACAGCTGGTAAGCCCAAAAGTAAATGCTTAGAGTTCACTGTGCTGCATGCAGCTAAATCAACTTATGCTTTCTTGGAGTATATTATGTTTGGAAGAGACAAGGAGATGGCACACAAAATAAGCAGCATGGTAGATAATGTGTTTGTTAGCAGCGGGTGCTGCTAGCTTGCTTCTGATAGCCTGTGCCATCCGAAGAGCCAGCAGGCCCAAATCGGCCGGGGTCAGATACAGCTACATGGTACAGATTTGTATTAACCGCTGTGCCTGACGGCTTGTGCTGGTTTTACATTAGCTGCAGAACAACAGATGGTATCTGACACAATCAGACAATGTCTGGTCCCACATGAAGCCCTCTAGCACAGAGTTAATGTGGCAAAATGTTTTAAAAGCTCTCGGACCTGTAAGAAAGTTTTTTGCAGATTAGTGTTTTCAGCATGTGGCTGCAGCACTTTTCTCCTGACACACAGAACCTTAAAGCTGCGTTTGTTGTCAAATCAAATCATTGCTTCAGCTTGTACCCACAAATCCACATGAGAAAAACCCCGTCTTGCCTCATTTCTTTTCAAGTAAGTCAAACTATAGATGACTTTAGGTTTACTGTTAAGTTAGTGATGCTTTAATTTGGTTTGTTAATGTCCAGGTGTGTGTTGCTTTGTATCTCAGGCCTTGTTTGCCTAACATATTGGAAACTTACGCAACCGTATCAACAGATGGAGAAGGGAGATACCTTTCTTTGAAATGCCCACCTTGTATTAATTTGCCTTGCTTCTGCATCCTAACTATCATGTCTTCCTTCCTTAACTTTGAGCCTAATTTAATTAGGAGTAGAAAGCTTAATATAGCCTTAAATATGTGCAGGAGCTTTATGACTTTCATTAGACACTGCAATTACTCACATCTGAGTCTTCCAAAGAAATTAGTTTGTACAACACTCACATTGCAAACTCTTAGCCGAAAGAAATTTCGCTCTAACTGCTCATCTTTTTGCACAGATATTAACAGATGTTTTTATAGGAAGGATTGTTTCATCTCTAAACACTGAACTGTGACTAATGGGGTCTTACAACACTTGTTGGTTACCCAGGTTGTGTGCTTTGCTCTAATCAGGTATTTTTCATCTCTTGGCTACAGGATTCTGGTGCCACAACTATCCAACAGGAAGGTAAAAGTATAAACACAGCTGCCAGCTCTTGAGTCAAAGTGCAGCCTGGTTTTATAGACTCTGAAGCTCAGCTCGGTTGCAGACAGGAGAGTAACTCTAAGAGAAAACAGCTCAGGAGAGCTATGAAAGCAGGGAGGAGAATGAAGTGGAGAAAAGATTATTCTTAGGCAGGACTCTGTAGGTTACGTTGGGGATGATTAGGGGACCCAGTGGGGATACTACTGTCAGCCCTAGAGAGCGCTTCCCTCAGACTTGGGAAGACACTTTTAAATAAAGCAAGCCATTTTCTGTCTCTTTTGAAACACATTCTCTATAGCCTGGACACTTGCTTTTTTCAATCATCAAACAGAAAAAAATAGCTATGAAATCTGCATTCTCACAACATGCCCAATTTCAAAATAAACTTATCTGTCCACTTGTCATCAAGAGTAAAGGAAGGTAAAAGTATGGTTCTACCAACAATAATTTTAGAATGAGAATTACTCAAGTTGGCAAGTTGGTAAGTTTAATATTGAAAATCTTTTACTTTTATTACAAAATCTTTTACTTTATTGCCTCTCAAAGATTTCCGGATGCATCCTATTTTGAAATTGAGATATTTACTATGAAATATAGTCCTGTGTGAGTCTTACGTACCTAGCTTTTAGGCGTTTAGTACTCTCAGAATCAGGTCCAAAGATGAAATAGAGAAATGAGGCAAGCAGAGAGGATTAAAGCTTCTCAAAAAATTACCCCACAATGCAGTTAGTCACAGAACAAAACAAGTTAATTATTAAAGGATGGGTGGGTGGAAAAAAATCATCTAATTTTTCAACAAAGAGTATGTGGTCTGTCAAAACAGCTGGCCCAACATGGAAGAAAATTGTTGAAGACAAAGTTTGTCTCAAAATATTTATGACAAACTGCCTGAACAAGCCTTTGACTTGCCCTAGAAAATGGAGTGCTTCAGAGAAAAGACGGAGAGAGAAGACATTGCTGCTTCTTGTATGGGCACCTTCACAAACAAAACTCCACGAACCAATGCCTTTGAACAGAGAAGGGAACAGGAGGCTCTGGGCCAGGGGTGGGAGGAGAGGCTTGGGTTGTCGTAGAAATGGAAGAAATACGGGTAGAACAGGATGGGCAGAGAAACAATCAGACTAAGATTGCTCAGCAGACTGGCAAGCAGTAACTTCTGGAAAGCAAGGACTTCCATAAAAACACAGGCTGCTGGTGGAGGGTGGGATACAAAACTTTTAATTGTCATTTCCTTCACTATCATGGTTACAGAGCGCCCCTGAAAAGCAGGTGGGTCCAGTTCAGCAAAGCCAGAGACATTCCTTCCCTGGCTGCCTAGGAAAGCCTAGTAGGCTTCCTACAAGACGTGGCAGGGGATAGATGCTCACCCAGGTTCACAAAGGCATTAAAACACAGTCACCAAGAAGGAGCAGCCACCACTTTCCTGCTGGATGTTAAGGACACCATCAGGAAGCCCATGGGCCACATGTCGCTGACTGCTGGGGTACTGCTGAAGGCAAGAAGCACGAGTAACAGCCTATATCTCCACCCTGCATGTCTGCTGTTCAGGATTAGATCATGTATTGAGCTAGAAGGATGTTTGGTCTGATCCAGCAAAAGTGCTCCCGTGAAGGTCCATCTGTTTCAAAACCTCAGCAATTAGCACTGCTTGCTTAGGGAAAGATGAGGAAAACCTGTGCTACCATTAGCATTGCTCAAAAGGCAACTGTACTTGTAGGAACAGTGAGTAAACACCACCTTTGTCCCCCCACGACCATCTCAGTGGGAGCTCCTCAAATAATGGCATGCAGTAGCTCTCCTTCACAACTTCTCCATGTGGGATATCATTCAGCCATTATGGCTTGGCATTGCCCGTAGGAGCGTAGTGATGGGCCTCACTCGACCTCCTGCATGGGGTGAGGAAAATGATGGGGACCCGAGCCTTGCTAGCGTCTCCTGCAACAAGTTCCCTCAACGCTAGTCACTCACGAGTGGTGGCGGTCGTGCCAAGTGAAACATGTCCTGAAACGTGGAGAGAGAGAGAGAGGGAGGAGATGTCGGACACCGCAGTAGAGGGCAGCAGAGTGGGAGGTGGGTGGTAGCCATTTACCCCCTCCCTGGGGCCGGTCGAGGGGACTGTGGCCACCCTGGCAGGGAGCGAGCGCCATCCCGTGCGAGGCCCCTGAGGGAAGGGGTGGGGGCAGTATGGTGCTAAAGGCATTGCTTTGTCCTCTTCCTTGAGGATTTTGTTTTCTTTCTGTTATGGAAGCAATGGCATCGAGCTGCGCTGTTGCACCCGCCATCAGTGCAGCCAGTCCAAGGAGATGGCATTTTTTCCCTCACAGGCAGGTTGTTAATGGTTAACGGCCACGGCTGCCCCCTCTCCGGGCAGGATGTGGAGGAAGGTGCAGACGGGGGAGCTTTTACTTAAAATACATGAATAAATAATGTCAGGCTGTCTCAACACTCATAGGTGTTGGGTCTACTTGTCCTGCTCATTTTCCAATATGTCTCTCTGATTCCTACTGAGAAAAAAAGATGAGCAAAAGTAGTGAACTTAGTGCTGCAGGTGCTTAATCATTAACTCAAAAGTTCAAGGTAAGCTCAACAGCAGTGAAGACTCCATCTTCCCAGGGGCTATAAAAGTCTAGGAATTTCTTGAAATTCCTTAGTTGCTTGTTGCCATCTCCTTCTGTTAGGATGAGAGTGCAAGGATATCAGGGAAGATAACCGTTTCCAAAGTATCTGGGAAAGGAGAGACACCCGCGAGCAGGTAAGGATAACCTTACCAGCCTTTGAAAGTACAGCTGCCTCTGGCCTTGCACCGAATAGCACAGGCTGGCAGGGCTGCATAGTTGGTTAAGCATGAGGCTAGCAAGTATTCAGAAATGTAAATATTAAATTCTCCTTTAAGTAATATCTAATTAAGCCAGTTTCCTTGAAACAATCATTAGTTCATAAAGTACTTAAAAATCAAAACTTCTGCTAATTTCAAAGTTTTTAAAAAATCCCTTTTTAAATTGCCTTTAAAAGTTTGACTCGAAAGTACTGCTTATGGAGTGATGAAAGGCTCTGGAGGAATAGCACTAGCTTTGAGTGGTGGCATCCTGGGCAGTCTGGGACCTGAATCCGAGCTCACAAAGAGGAGAATTTCTTTAACCCTTTTAAATTTTGCCACAAAAAGCTCTTGTTTATTTGAAAATTTAGCTGAGTTTCATTGTAAATGTGTGACATGGGACTTGCTCATTTGTACCTATCCTGCTCATGGCCCCTGTGCATTGATATTTCAATTTGATGTGTGGTGAAACACAAAAAAAAAGCAAAAGTTTTTTCAACACTAGTGGGGTTCAGCATGCAAAGAGATAATCAGATGAAAACTGCTGTTGGAGGTACATGAAGAAGAGGAAAGAGGTAAACTGTGTTCATGTGGTTGGTAAATAGGGGGAAAAGGAAGGCTGGGTACCATAATTACAGCCTGATGAGAAGCAAGTTTCTAATGCAACTGTGACTTGTGCTGAAAGGCTTCTTCTGAAGAATGGGAGCAGCCTCAAATTCTGGCACTCAAAGTCCACATCTCACACTGGCAATAGGATTTAAAAATAACCTGAGGGGCCTGGAATATCTCTTGTGAGAATTAGAGATTAACTGAGGGCAAAGTGGCAGTTACACAACTCGGTCATGTCGTGTAGGCATAGTGGGGTAAAAGTGCTGCCCCAGGGGTCTCAGAACTTTCCATACTGCTTCAGTCCTCCCTCTATTTCTCTTTAATATGTATTTCTTACTCTGTCCTTCTGAGGGACATTCAGAGTGGCCTCTTGTCTACTGCAGCAGCAAAAATGTGTTTTTTTTCTTTTTTTTTAATCATCACAGATAGCATGGTTTTGTCATGCTAACATTTCTAAGTGAAAAGACATTTTCCAATCTGTATGGCAAATTAAACTTACTTTCAGTGTGTTCCAGTAACAACCCTTTTACTTAGCTCAATTAAATCCCTTGCCTGTACCTGCACGCAGGCCTCCGTTCTTCCTCAGATGATTGCTTCCTTATTTCAGCAGTGCCCTCTGCTCTTCCGCCTTTTATCTCTTGATAAACATACATCTGTTATTTCCAATAGAAAATGTTTTGAATCCAACAGCAATTTTACTTTTACACCTTACAATGTTTTGTTTTGAATATTTCACTTTCTTTCTTGAAGCTGTGCAGGTTATATCTCTTTCCATTTCACCAAAAGATAAACAGGAGAAGAAACCATATGGTAAAAGTCATTTGTTGAAGAGTAAACTGGGATTTTAACTTGTTTCCTTTGTCAGAAGGAGAGATGGTGAAAGCACTGCACACTTACAAGGTGCAAGTTTCTCTTACAGTTTACTGCTTTACAACACTATGCCTATTTTTTCCCTTTTCTTTTAGAAATGAATACTTGTTTTTAAAATTTGTGAAGAGTTTGATGATCTTCCTGAGCTGTACCAGGTTTTGAGCTTGCTTTTGGTTCATATTTTCTGAAAATAGCAGAGAAATTGGCTGGTTTATAGTAGGGATTCAAGCTAATAATAATAATAATAATAATAATAGTAATAATAATAACAATAATAATAATGTGAATATTCTTTTATTGTATCATACATATTACTTCATTCTTGATATAATTGTCCACTATTTCAAAGTCAGAAAATTAGAGATTGACACCCTGAAAAAAATATAAATATCTTGTAATGTGAGAGTTAGTGGCAATGTGTTACATTTTTTCTTGAAATCTTTCATCATCAGTAAACTGCTGTGCTGTAAGTCTGCATTTGAGGACATAGGGTGGTTTGAAGGCAAAGATGTGATTCCAACTCTGCATCATCTATTACCATCTGTGCGTAGAGGATTCAGCTCCTCTGTAAGGTACAGCTGCTTAATACCTACGGAGTATCAAGAAAATATCAGATGTTGACGTTGATGGAGAAAAATAGTATGGGAAAACTGAGGGGTCTGAAGTGTTTAGAGAAAAGGGAATCATATTAACAGAGAGAATATGAGAACATGGGAAAATAGGAGGCTTAAAAGAAAGGGCTTTGGAAAAAGGGAGCCCAGGAAGGTTTGGGGAGGGCTTGAACAAAGATAAGGTGGCAAGGCTTCAGTCATGGAGTGCAAGAAGACCAGACATAGGAATCATCTGGTCTTAAAACAGGGAATAAGTGAAGCCACAATGGCAGTAAGAAGATAGAAGACATATAACCACAAGTGAAGGCTGTTATTTGCATTTCAGAGTTTCAAACCAGCTTTGCCAAGTTTAGCTTTGTTACACTTCTTTCTCTTTCAGAAAATTCTTGTATAGCAAGTACCTGTTGCTGCCTAACTGCTAGGGTAACGTCAAGCACTGGCATCAGCAATACTTTAATGTAATAGGGAGTTACTTTGTTCAGATAAGAGCAATGTTAATGTCTTGCAATGCATGGAAGGCTGCTGTGAAAAGGAAGGGAATAATCTCTTCCAGCTCAGTGGACAGAGTATAAACTAAGGCTAAAATTGAAGGAAATGAGACTCTAGGAGGGGGAAAAAAAAAAAAAATGCATCAGTAACAATAGTAACACACTGGAATGTATTGTTTAGCACGGCTATAAATTCACTGTTACAGTAATATTAAGTTAGTTGTAAAATTTCTCTTTGTTTTCCCCTCATGCACACAGTTGTCTTGTTGATGACAGATTTTATTTAAATGAAAAACACACAATTTAAGTCTTTTTTTTTTTTTTTTTTTAGAACGATAGAGTGCAGAGTCCTTAAATAAGAGGATTGTTCTGGATAGGTTTGTTATCCTTACACATCTGCAGCCCTGTCAGAATCTTGCAGCATTCTTGACTGCAGTGCTTCTTCTTGCAGTTTTAACCACAGATCATGTGGAAACAGCCTGTTGATAATCTGCCATCTCTTAATTTCACAGACTAGTCTCTTTTGGGCTTTTGAAATCTGAAAAGCAGTAATTCTTTTCCCTTTCCTCTTTCTTTCCTGTATCCTTTCCTTTGTTTCCTTTATGTTCTTCTGTTTTCAGAGCTAACCAGTCCCACTTATCTGAGTCTTTCCTCAGAGGAGGGAGCAGTGTCTTTGAAGAGAAGTTTCTTATATTCTAGGAGGTCTTTAAAGTCTTTCTGAATGTAAGTATCTGGAAGAATATTGAATATTCCAGAACCATTACACCAGCAGATAAAAAGTCACTAGAATATTTCTCTTATAACTCAGCAACTTGTTCACTGGAGCTGAAGTTCATGTTACTTTTCATCATGGTACTTACTGAGAAGAGGTTTTTGTTGAACTTGCACCGTGCCACTAAGGTTCCTCTCTTAAATGGCATCCATTAGCTTGACCCCTAAGAGGCTTTTCTTTTTTGGACTGTAGTTGGAGGCATGTTCAGTTTGGCATAAATAGAGTTAAAGGGAGAGAAGCCATGAGGTATAAGAGCAGAGAGTTCTCTAATTTTCAATTACTCAAAAGTGAAAACTGAATGAGAAGTAGCCACATGGACTTGGGCTTGCCAGAAGATGAAAAGATGAGGCTTGGCTGGAGCAAGATCAGGAATGAACTATGCACCTGGAAATGGATGACAAAGGGTATCTGGAAGATAAAGAGCAAGAAAGCACAAGGTGCAATGGAGACTTGGTTGTGATTAGAAATTTGGTTTTGAGAATAAATGTGTCAAAGGACTTCCGGGCTAAACTGTAATATTGGAAAGAGACTGGATGACCTTGAGCTGTAGACATAGGAAGACATTTTTTTTGTACCGAGGAGCTCCAGAAAAGTAAAGTGTTTTGTTGGGGAACTACAGTTTGTTGAACGTACTCCTGTCTTAAAAAATAACTGGTCCTTTTATTAGAATGACAAATGATTATGTGATTAGTACATTAATAAAAGCTACTCTGGGTGATTCATTAGATATATAATATTTTTCACACATGTACCTGTGAAAAAATACTTAAGAAATAGCTAATATTAGTATAGGAAGTGCTCTGCTTGGAAATCTCTGTATCTGCTCACTGTCGTTAATTCTATTTGCTGTTAAGGGTCAATAGTAAATTGGGGTATGCAGTTAAGTTTTGTAATAGTCATATACAGAATAATCATTGCCCTATGATTTAAGTCCTGAAATTAAGTTAGTTGAAATCCATTAATTTGCCCTAGTTAACCAGTTCAACTCATTAATTCAAATCAAGCAATAGAAAACATTTGGAAAAGCTTGTAATGCATCAGCACTGATTGTATAGGTGTTAGTCTAAGGCACATTTTATATTCCAACAGAAAGCACTTCACACGCAGCTTCCTTTTCCGGTGCTTGTTAAACTGCCCAATCCAACCATTTGGCAAGTGAGGGCATCCCTGGGTAGTCATCGTGGAGCCCTGCAATAGCCCTGAGGAGGCAACAACTGGCCACGTGGCCTCGGCCAGCAGGAGAGCAGCCCGCTCTAACTAAATACTTGCTCTCTGCGTACTCCTGTGCTTTTCCTTTCTGTTTTTTAACCAGTCTCAATTGCTTTTTGCTGGCACAAATCTCTGTTCCTCCAGTATCCTTACTCCTCTAGGAAATGTGTATTGAATGTTGGCAGCTGTCCCTCTGCTCCTCGATGTAGACACGGGCTTGTATACGTTGAGCTCCTGCTGCAAGGCGCCCTCCCAGGCTTTCAGCACTCGTCTCCTGCTGGTTGCCAACCCGGCAGGCACCTCCCTATCTTTCTCTTAGGCAGTCTGTTCTTCCCCTTGTGTGCCAGCTTCTAGGTGGGCCTGTGTTCCTCTCCATCACCTTTAGGTAGCTGGGGAGCACAGACAGGTGTGCTGATCACTGTGCAAGCCTTGCAGGGCCTCCGTGCTGGGGTCTGCTGATCTGCTTGGCTGGGGGCCTTGTTGTGCCAGGCTATGAAAAATAAGTTTTATTCCTATGCGAAATGTATAAGAAAATGAAACTGATAGGCCTACGAAAGTGTTTTGTACTAATGAAAGATTAACAAAGAAAAATAGAATACAATCTTTTAAGCATAAGCAAGTGTAAGTGTTCTCTGTAGATATGCCGGTCTGATCTCAAGGTTATCAGACTGTGACACACAACTTCTGAATCTGAGAAAGCAGAATTATTTTTATCCATTTATCCTTTTTTTTTTTCTCTTTTTAACATTTCTTTCCATGACTGCAATCTGTTACTATGTTGAAAGTGATTCTGTTCAGACCAGTGGCTACTGGTCTAGTTGCTCTATCCAAGTCTTTAAATGATTTTTAGATTGAGCAGTGAAGTACTCATTTGCTTGTGTCTTATACCAGGTTTACTTCAAAGTTAAAGAAAAATACCTTAATATTTGTTTTTAAAACTTTGCTTTCTTTTTTTTTTTTTTTTTTTTTTTTTTTTTTTGCACTGTTTTTTTTTTTTTAAAAAAGAAAAAAGATGTCCTTTTGGAACAACGACCTTTGTTACCCTTCTATAAGTATTCATTCTAGGGACTCATAAATTTGGGAGAAAATGTCATTGCCAGAAGTAGATGTCAGGTGTTTAGCGAAGTCAGTTTTATTAATGTTACAGAATAAGGAGCTGTATTGTATATTGGTAAGTGCTATACGTTGCCTCTTTGCTTCTCATCAATTCTTATCTATCTACACAAGGCCTCACTCACAGCATAAGCTCCTCCTGTTTGCACCTGGTTTTGCCGTGTACAAGGAGGATGAGTTTCTGCGTGAGTGAGGGCCCAACAGAAACTTATAAAAAGAAAATAGATGCAGTAGAGAGCTACAGTGATGAGGAATGGAGAAGAAATACTGTTGTCGTCACTAATTCTCCTAAGAAAGTACCACAGTGGAAAATGCCTGTTGAAAACTATGCTTATTTACCTTCTTTTACTTAGAAAACCTTCTGTAACTCTGATGTTTCATTGCTTTTGCAGATTAAAATAATCCTGACACTTTGCAGGTTCTCTACTGGGCCTCTTAGTCTTGTTTGTGCTATGTCACTAGGAAAGACGTGTTCACATACCTTTGTCTTGCTCATCCTAGCATAAAGTTTGCCTTCCCACAGGCTCATTCTCAAAAAGAACTGAGGATTTAGCCTCTTTACTGCAGAATGCTTTTGAACAATTCATTTTTACTGCACACACATACTAGATAAAATTCAAAAATGGATATAAAGAAGGACAATTTATGTTTTGAAGCTTTTAAAAAAATCAGGAGTATCACAGCTAGTAATACTGAGTTTGTCAGCAAGTACCGTATTGTCACGTTTTGTGACAGTAAAATCACTCAAAGCCCCTCTGTGTTATAGGAGAGGATAGTACTTGTTTTCAATAGAAGATTGTGCTTTTGAAAACACACATCTCCCATAAACCATTGGTAGTTATTTTAATGTTAGAAACATCCATATTGAGTAATAAAGATCTTTTCAAATTACTGACACAAAAAATTTTTGTTGTGTCCATCCACCACAGCCTATCTTTAAAAGGAATGCAGAAGAAAAGCAGGAGAAATGCACACCTAGAAGCACCTTTCTCTTGGTATGAGATGGGATTGAGAGGAAAATACATAACTCATTTATTTCAACAGGTATTTTACAGAACAGTCGTGGTAAGAAATAATGAAACAGATTGTGCTGGGTAACGAGTTGCAGCTGAGCTGTGAGCACTGTGGGTTGTGCCCTCAGTGCTGTTAACTTCAGCTCTCAGTGCTGTGAGTTACTCTGCTTCACTGCAAACTGTGTCCACAATCCCAGTTAAGTTACTTCAGCCCAGTTCTCCTAGGAAAAAGTAATTAATTTTAGATGCCTGATCCTATGTAAGGACATGAATATAGCTCGCTGTAGGAAATCCCCCAGCTCACCTATTCCACACTCAAAAGGCTGCAGTAAATGCTCCGAGTCCTGACAGGTTTCCTGGATTCCCCAGACTCCTTCGACGTGCGAGCTGGGGAGGCTCCTGGTCACCTTGTCATGACAGGTTCCCAGCTTCTTTTCCAGAGCAGCAGCAGGAACAGCCAGCAGAGCTGAAGGTAGGTGTAAAGTTGTGAGGATCCAGAAATACTGTTGTGCTTTTCATCCCAGCTTGTCATCCTCAGACTGGTGGAAGTAAACTCTCTTTCATAAGTATCCACTGAATATATAAAGCTTTTGTATTACTGTGTTATTTCCTTTACCTTAGCAATGTTGCAGACCTGCTGCCCAGAATTCAGCAGCAGCTCTGAGCACTCAAGGCATTTCACTCCATTATTTTATAATTTATACAATGTAAAATGGTACGAATGACTGCTGTTCTTTTAGCCTACTTTCCCATCCATTCCCTGTTCTCTGAGCACTGAAGAAGGACAAAGCATGTAATTTCTTAATCACTTCCTTCTGATGCAAATCAGCCTGCTAGTAGATGCTGAAGAGATGCCTCTCAAAGCAAGAGACACAAGTCAAGTTCATTGGAAAATAGGTGGTTCTAAATTTAAAGTTCTGGCAGAACGAAAATGCAGAAATCTCAAAATTCCCTACAAGTTTTGCACATCATTTTCACAGAAGTCAAATTGACTTAAACAGAAATTGCTTCTTAACTGTCAGCTCAGGGTGTGGATGAGGACGTGCAGCTAATTTAAATCTGACCTAAGTTTAGGCCATATAGACTCCGACTGGCATCAGAACTACATGTGGCAACTCACAAAAAATATGCTGGAAAAGAACACTCCTTCCTAGCAAAATATTGCGTGGAAGGTTCTCCTGAGGCCTTCCCCAGAATCACACAGCGTTTGGTAGGACTTGCAGCTCTACCTGAAAACAAGGACTCCGGCTAAGGTCTCTGAGCGCAGCAGGAATGAATGAATCACAGGGCCATCCTTCCTGCTGAGCTGCCTGTCTCCGCTAGTCACTTTTACCTCCCCTCTGAGTGCCTGTCCCTCCCCACGGCGATGTGAAGGCCGTGATCAGCCGAGGTGCGGAAGCCGAAGCCCTGGGGCCTGGCTGGGGCTGCCGTCGTGCCCGCCGGGCTGTGGGGCCTCCCAGCTGGAGCCGGCTCCCCTTGTCCCAGGCTGGAGCGTGTCGACGCTCACTGGCTCCAGCGGCAAGCCCCGTGCCCTAGTTTAGATGCCTCTTCCCGAGGAACACTCACACGCCACACTCGTGCAGCCGGTGCATGTCTATCTACCCCTCTGCCACCTCTGCAACGGAGCCAGTAACCCCCAGCAGCGGGTGGCAAACACTGCCTGCGTCGGTCATTTGGCTGCGAATATGTTTCCGTGACCAGGCAAAGCCATGGGTGTGGAGGGTTCAATTCCCCTTGATTTTCCACAGCCCTGGGTTTGTGCTATGCATGAAGGGATTTTGCTTTCTGAGAGAAAATGTAACTGTGTGTATCCTGTAAGTTTTATTTTTGTGTGGTATATTAAGCACAGTTTCTCCAGCAAGTTGGCGTGTGGGTGGTATTTTCTGTTAAGGAGTTTAGATTACCACACGAAGGTGACCCAGAGGACAGCCTTTTTTTTGTACCCAAGCTGTCGGGGAAGGGGGGCAAGAAACACAAGTTTAATCCTTGGCCACAGTACTTTCTATAGTCCACATAGCACCAACATACAAGAAGACTCCAATGTTGTTCTATCCTGTAAGGAATTACTTGAGGCTTATATTGGTGGCCAAGGCTCTTACGGTGAGCGCTGTGTGGTAGTGTATCCTCACATACACGCTATACATTAATCACAGCCTGTGACAGCATGTCATCTGGATGCAAAGTTGTATGATCTTCGGTTACACTGCAAACAGTGACCAGAGCAAAGCACCTACAGGCTCAGTGTCAGGCTGTCTGTATCTCTGGCCATGTGTTTGGAGCCCAAGCTCCCACCGTGGCTCTGTTGGAAGAATCTGCCTGCGGTGCTCAGAGCCTGCTCTCACTGTCCTTCTGGCTGTTCACAGCTTGGCAGTTTTTCTGTTGGTACTTTTTGAGTTCGTAGCAACCTCTTGTTTCTGTAGGTTTGCTTCCATCAGAGTAAAATGCTTTAGCCTGACAGGGAAAATAACACACCAGAAAATGGTGTGTTAGCTCCTCAGAAGCTCTGTGCTTGAGTCTGCCCATGTCACTGTTTAGATTCTTCTGTTCACTTTGTTAGCAGTTCCTTTTTACGCTTCTTTGGTTTATCTTCACATGCTCTCACAGACAGCAATGCAAAACTGAACAGAGAAAACAAATTGCATATAATACCTTGGTAAAAGATAAGACAGATACTTCACCGGTCTGTCAGCTCTGTCTTCTCCAATTAATCTCCTGGCTAATCTGTTGCAAAGTCCTACTTATGTTCTGCAGGAGAGTTAGTTGCTTTTTTATCCTTGTGCAACACATGTAATCCATCTATTTGTGTCTGAGGGCTTCATTTAATTATTACTTTCTTTCAAAGCAGACAAACCATCTTTTATATCCAGAAAATTGCTAGTTGATTTTTTTTTCCCTAAAATATTCTCTTCTGTTTTGTGTCTTCTCAAATTTGAACTTTGTCTATGGAATTTGTATGGACTTTTAATTCTAGTACATCTGAGTGATTATGAGGGTTCTTTTCCTTTTTGCAGTCGCTTTTCCTTTGGCAGAATCATTACTAATGGAAGCATTTATTGAAACAAAAAAATCCAGGGAGTGATATCATGGTACTGCTGCTTCTCCTTTCTGAAGGAGCAAAAGCAAGAGAAGTCAGCTGCATGAAACTACAGATCAGAAGTTAACCAAGTGCTTGGGAACAAACCATCGGTTTGTCTTGTGCTCAGGCCGTACTGACTATTCCTTCCACGACAAATGTTGAACGCAAGCCCAGAGTTCTTGCAGCCCCCAAGGTCCCCGTTCAAGCCATTTGCTCAGCATCTAGGATATAGATCATATCTGAACAAATTAAAATCCCTTAACATTACAGCTCAAAAAAGGGTTTGTTAATTAACATTATAGCTCAACGGTCTAGAGTGCAAACACATTTTGATTAATTCAGTAACTGTAGTCACACCAAGAGGCTAGTGAGTGAGTGTCCCGTTTAGCACAAGTAAGGAAGGGAACGGTGAAGTTAGGAGCAAAGCCAGCTATTAAAAACTGGTCCGAAAACTTGAGAGAACTGCCTTTTAATTTCCAATCCATACTGTGTAATGATGGAAACAATGAAAAATATTGGGAGGTGGACACAAGTATAGCTATCCAGGGGTCTGAACCGCGTCTGTGTACATGAACTGCCGCATGGGGCTGCAAAGCAACTGATAAGACATTGTCTGCATTGTTCCCCAGTGCTGAGTTGGAGCCTCCTGTTCAAACATGTTATCTCTCTGACCTCATTTGCAACCAAGAACTCACGGGGATGTTACAACCATAATAAATTGGGAGCATCATTGCACGGGCAAGGCACTGCTGTGTATCGTCACCGGGTTGATGGAGCTCAGGGTGCAGTAACGTGCTGAATGAAGCCTGTCTCCCTTTAGCTGCTGTGAGTAACATGATCTGATGGTTGCTTATCGGCGTGCCCTGACCTTTAAGCCCTTCAGAATCATCTGTTATTTCTCACACAGTGATGTATCCAATGTTGAAACAGTTCTGCAGCAAAGGTGAGATCTCTATTCATTGTGTTTCACAAGTTCCATGTGAAAAAGCCAGCACAGCACCCTCAAGGATCTGGAACAAATTTGCAGGAGCTGCAGCATTTTCCATGTAGCCAATGCCTGCTACAGAAAACTTAAATGATCTCAATTTGGTACACTATGGAAGGATTCTGCCAAGCAATAATTTGTGTATCGCCAACAGTTGATGAGAAGAGCTATGAAAAAAGTAAAAAGCCAGAAGAATTACTAGAATTACAGAGAGACTTGAAGTATGCTATTTAGAAGGGCATTTAATTTTCCTTTTTTTAACCGTATTTATTCTATCTCCCACTATTTGCTTCCTTTTTCTTCTTGAAGAACAGCATAAATATAATTTTAATAGAAGGTGCAGTTATCTCTTGATTCTAGCAGCTTTTAAGGCAAGTTACAGATAGAGCAGAAAGGTAAAAACACATCAGATTACTTTGAGGTGGTATTTCAAAACAGTGAATGATTAAAACAGCATCTTAATGCTCCAGTTTTGATAATTAATTTCCTTTGAAATTTGTTTACTTTTTGCAAGTAATTTGGGTAAAATGTTGAAGCCAGATTGACTTATCTTTCTATTTTTGTTAAAGACATCTTCAGCTTCTGTATTTCTTACACTCTCAGAGGACATTGAACTTTCTGCCTTCCCAACTGAATTTGAAGAAAAAAATTTTTTTTTTCTTAACTAATAGGGCAAGCCTTTAAAGCCCCTCTATATTTATGGGGTGCAAATATTTCTTGGCTGTATGCTCACTATGAAGTTGGTTTGCAATGAAAAGAACAACTGAGCCAGCTGACCCTAGGATTTCTTTATACTCACAGGATTATGGACTAATCATTATAAGAGGCACAACCCAAGAGATGACTCTGCAAATCATATCACAAAATAAAGTCTAGCACAAGAAGCACAATGAAACTCTTGAGCTGATCTCTGTTTTATGTTCCATCAAACAGGCTTTTAATCAAAATTGTAGCAAAAGTTATAATTTGCCAGTACCATAACAACTGCAAATGTGGCCATGACAGTTTAAAAAAATGACAAAGTCAGAAGACAGTTTTTCTCTCATTCAGGAAGAAAAAGAATAGATCCAGTGTGCTAAAGAGCAGTCTGGAGGAAGTGGCTGTCCCAGGTCTGTTCAGGACTATGAAATGCTTATGGTATTTTTTAAAATAAGCTTGAACTAACTTCAAAATGACAGATGGATACCTGTACTTGTCTAGGAAAGAAAACTCCCCAGAAGTGTTATTTTTTGTTTGTTTTGTTTTTGGAGGATTAAGAGAGGGAAAATATGTATTATTGCTTTTGGGTATACATGTGATAAAACAAAGAAGCTGGAAAAAGTTAGATAAGGTGTATCAGCAGATTTTGCCATGCAGTTAATCTGCACGAATTCTTATTTAGAGCCGCTTTGCAGTCATCTGAATGGTGTTTCAAGTCTGTCCTTCCTGAAAAGAGCATTTCACCAGAGTGGTTCAGGGAGCTGCTTTTACAGCCGCGGGAGCAAGCACAGTGGAAATGTTAGAGAGGGAAGAACGTACGCTGAGAGCAAGTGCTCACGCACTCGCCGTAGGACTTCAAACAGAGTTCACATAATGAAAAACACCCTGTTTAGCTGAACAGCCAGCGGGGACAACGACCCTTTCTCTGTCGGATCGGTTTGCCTGTCGGGTAGCTCGTTTTCCGATATGTATTGGGAGGAGGTGTGGGAGGAGGGGGAGATGCTGCTGCTGAACGTTAAATGCAAAGCGCTTGGCTGTGATAGGCTGAAGGGACGAGGACACTCTGCCTATATAGACCAGCAACCGCATCCTCTGTGCTCTGTAACTGCCACCAAGGGGGACGAGGAAGAGAGAGAGAAGGCAAAACATTTGCAACTCGCTGTAAGTAGCACCCGTCCTCCTTTAGAAGCTCTGCGGTTACTGAATCCGCCTAGGTAAATCTGGATTGACACAACAGTGGTTACTGAAATGGGGAGCGTGGCTAATACAGAGACAACTTAGGTAATTTCAGGCAGAAACTGGGATGCTTATAAATAATTTGTTTTTGATCTAAGTTTGCACAGTGTAGTGTGCACTTCTTGTTTGGTATTAGGTTGCTTTTACACAGGCTGTGAACTTGCTGTAATTGTTTATGTACATTTATGCAGGATACCCTACATCCAGAAGTTCATATTTTGTCTTGCCAAATGCAACAGTTTGGAAGAGCCGTATAGACCTTCAGAAGTTCTCTTCCAAGTGTTTACAATAATACAATTTTCCAGATAATTTCTGTGCATGATTTTTTAGGGTGAGTTTTTCTCAGAAATAGCACTCTCCCTTCACTGTCTTAAGACCTCAAAACTGAAACCTAGTAAGCTACAGACTCTTTGCAAGTTACAGTTAGAGATGAACAAATTCTAATTTCTAATCATAAGATGAAATTGTTAAACTAAATACAGGGCCTTCTATGTATATACCTATTTTTTCATGCTATATAAAGGTAATACAAAGCAGAGCCAATCCCTTTCTAGTCATACTAAAATTTAACTCATCCTGAAGTCCTTATTCAGGCAATGCACCTAATGCCAGTAGCAGAAGTTCAATCTAACGGCAGCAACAGCTACAAATTAACCCTCCAGCTTGTAGGGTTCAATAGTGAAAATCATCCTGGCTTCAGTGGTAATATCCCATGTCTTTACATCATGTCTGACTCTGCGACAATTAGTTGGCAGAATAGAAAGTGCACTTGTCTCATATGTTGAAAAGAAATACAGTTAACGCATTTTTGAGCCAATGGAGCCATCAGTTTAAGGTGCTATTAATGTGTCTAATCTATGCATTCCTTCCTTTGGTGTTTAATGAGAGCTGCTAAAAGATTTTATTGATGTTAGCTGCTTTTCTGTTTTACTTTGAACTGAAGAGAAGCTGCTCATAAAATTATAATTTGTGAAATATATTTCCATGTTTTCTCTCCCCTGTCTTTTTTCTTCTTCCTCCTCTTTTTATTTTATTTTTTTCTCTCTCTTTTTGTCTGCTGTTTGTTTTTCGTTTCCTAAAAATTATATATATTTTTCATTTATATTTGGTTATGATCAAAAACCAACTCTAAAGAAAATGGAAAATTTAGACAATATTTTGTTAACAGAAATCACATACAATCGGAAAGGTTCTCTGCTCATTTATTGCTCCAAGGTACAAAGAGTAATTTAAACAAATCAGCAAAGATACATGTCAGCTTTAGATTGTGCAGTATACTTGTGCTGTAACAAATCCCAATAAAATTAAAGAGCAAAGTACTTACGTATGAATAAAATTAAGGATACATTAAAGATATGTTCATGATTTTTCTTATTCTTTTCTGAAGTCAATATGAAAATTCAGTCTTATGTAGGAGAGCAGGCTTGGTGCCAAGACATATGCAATGGTGAAAATATCTTTTTTCTTTTTTTCCTTCTTTTTGCTGGAAATAAAAGCACTCGGACATGATATATATTTCATAAATTTGTAATTTACCAATCAGACTGAGGCTGATGGATAATGCATTTGAGCACAGAGTTCAATTGCGAATTAGTAGAGGTTGATTATTAGATTGGTGCCTCCTGAGCAGCCATGTTCACCTCAGCTGGGATTGAGCTGGTAGGTGTTGAAGATGCTAAAATTCCTCATGGCAACTATGGGGTGTGTGGATGCACAGGACCTTATTCCTAATGACCTTGGAGAAAATAGGCTGCTCTTTAACTCTTTGGAAAAGTTGGTTTCTGGGAAGCTGCTTTTTAACTTCTGGCAGATTTCTTGTTAGTCTTGTTAACAAAGTTCACAAAATGAAAAAAACTCTGCTTCAATTAGCAGCGAATATGGCATACAGCTATGCCTGCCCTATCTTGCATTTGAAGTCCCTTTGATTTAAGTAGCTCTCTTGAGCACATCCAGACTTTAAAACTCAGCCTTTCAGAAGATATGGATTTTTTATTTTAATTTAATTTCAGTTAAAGCCCATAAAGAACAAATCTTTGAGGTATTTTCTTTCTTAGAAAACCTCTTTCTATTGTAGCTTTAAAACTTGCTGGCATATAGGAAAATTCTTTGGGTTGTTGCATATGTTATGTAGGCATGTGAGAGGTAGAAGTGAAATATTCTATACTGGTAGGGAGATTCAAAGTAAGTAAACATTTTTAGAGTATTTGAAAAGCATGGCAGCTCTCAGATGCTCAGTTTACTAGATGAAGCTTCCATAGCAAGTAACACTTTTAAGTAGTTGAAATCTACTTTGAACAATGAGGAGAAAAGTAAAAATAGATGATAGCAAGTCAGTTTTGTCACTTACAGAAGGACAGGTACAAAATACGAAAAGGAAAACTTAGACAAATGTGTTCCTATATAGGAACCATACTTTCACAGGTCCCTTGGACATACAAGTATTACAGTAGGTAAGGAATTTACAGCCAAGGCTTTTTAGGAAAGAAGGTGTCCCTGCTTGAGCAAGTGGGTTGGACTAGATGATCTCTAGAGGTACCTTCCAAGGTACAAAACAGAGAATATGTATCACATGTTTAGATCCAAACTTTACTTGCTTAAACTGATACCCCAAAAGGACTGTCCAAATTGCTGATGATAAAAATGAAAATCAATTATATCAACATCGTATGGAGGAATAAGATGATACAAATATTACTTGGAATAGAAATTTCAGATCCAAAAATATCTAGGTAATATAAGAAGAGTGATAGAATGTATAACATAGTATCTATATTGTGATTAAGTAATAAAAACTTATTTTTATCTGTATGCTGTGAGTTGCTTTGAGATTGTACATCACTATTTAATTTTTACCCTGAGAAAAGATCAAGTGATGCACAAAAACCTCATAAAAATAGAGAACCACTGAAAGCACACTGGTGCTTTTATCTGTTATGGCATTATAATAACAGGTCATTGGACGTGCAGATATTGAAGGAAATGTTCAGCTGAACTGATCCATGCTTAAAGGTCCGCAGCAGTAACTGTAAGTCAGTGATGAGCAGCAATGTTATTGGAAGACAGAATCCTCAACTGCTGAATTGGTTTGCTCACAAACTACTTGAATGTCATTTCTTTAGTGCTTAGGAGTTAAATTCGTAAGTTTTCAATGATCATCTCTAAGAGCTAAACTAACAAAAAAGCAGACAAAAAGAAGAAAACACAGAACCAAAAACCTGTTTGCTATGTATATGTTTATAGAGCATGCTATAGGAATGAGCTGATGAATGAAGAACATAAATAATGATCACTTCAGTTAAGAATTAAACTGGAGATATTTTTGAAAAATAGAGTAATACAATATATAGATTATTTCTGGTGAAACTGTCCATACCAAAGAACTGTGTGTTGGGATGTAATGCTATTGCTGCAACAAAGATGCACATTGATTTCTGCTTTTCATACAGACTTACTTAGAAAGGCTATTATAGTTTTGAACTGTGATCAAAGGTGTGTTAAATGAAAATGCACTAAAAGTTTGTTGGGGGAGTATGAAAAAAACAAAAGCATCCTGCTAGTAGAGGAGGAGAAGCTGACCTGCTTGCTTAACCACAGTCTTTCAGAGCAGAGATGACACACACAACTGCCCCCAGAATCCTCTAAGGACACTACTGACCATTAGCAATGTGTTTCCAGCAACCTAGCAGCAAGATCTGAGAAAGATCCCAATTCTGCCCTCAGAAAAGCAAGGAGAGTGCCAAATAAACACTTAGCTAATGGTTAAAGACAGTAATATAATTCTAACACAATAGCAACAAGCACAGCAATTTCCTGTTGGCCTTGAAGTCCCTGTTGTGCAGGTCCCCACATTTCCAAGTGGCTCATGACCTACAGCTTCACCCTGCCTTCTTGCACAGCAGCAGCAGCTCCTCCACACAAACCTCTAATCTTCTGTTTGTGGCCTTAGAGATGTGTCTGGGATGGAAGGCATCAATGGTGTCTGTCTTTTTGAATGTGACAGCGCTAATTCAAATATAATAAATCCCATAAAGGTCTCTCTTCACTCAAAATTATGTCCTCCACTACAAATCCTCAACTGTTATCTCTGCAATTGTCCGTTAAGTGCGTGATACTTAGGTTGTACTATATATGGTTACTTCCTTACACAGTGCAAATCTTAGATATGTGAACTGGGTATAACTAGGTACGGGAACTCATTTTAACTATTCTTTACAGCAGCAGCAGCGAGCATCTTTGTTTCACTTGCCAATTTTCATACTAGGTACTAGGAAACAGTGTCACTTAATCAGAGTGAGTGTGACACTTGGGGGCTTGTTAGGTGCTGCATTCTCAACCTTATATTCACTGAGCAGCCAAACCCCCATGTGGACAAAAGTTGGGTGGGCCATATGGGCAGCAGCTGGCAGCCGAGCAAGGTAGGTTTATGTTTGCACAGCCCCTTTGCAAGCAGACCACAGCTTTTTCAGCCAAACTGTGCAGCACCTTGAGCTCTGCCTGGCTCATAGCACACACAGAGCTCCAGCCCAACTTCTTGGGAATGGCGCTATCCCTAGGCAGCGCTACCTCACGTCCTCCTGCAAAGCAGTGTGGATCAACTAGAGCTGTTTTCTGTTAGGAACCTCAGTAAGGAATAAGGCTCTGTTGTAAAAGGCACAGCATGTGGATTTCCAGTGCAAAGAGTAAATAAACTCAAATCGAGATGTAAGACAGGAGGCAAGAAGTAGCTTTAATAAAATGACGAGGCAGCAGAGTAGATCTCTGTGGTTATTACAAATTATTATTATTATTATTACTGCAGCATGCTTTTTCCATCACCACTTTTTCAAAAGCAGGAGAGCTCATTATAATGCAGGAATGATGTCACAGCCCTGTATAAAACCAGCAGCAGTAGAATTCATTCTGTCATTTCTGATTTTCTAAGCTAAAGATATAGGCTATCTATATTAAAATCTAATCTATCTCATGACCTAGACACTGAAGCTCTGGCAGGCTGTTTTACTTCTATACAAGATCCAGATAACATAGAAGTGAGCAGAATGTAACACTGTGCAGGGTTTGCCCTCATATGCAAAAATAAAAGAACACACGGTCTATTTTTTGCAAGAAGAACACGAGTCATCCTATAAACCACCTAAATAACAGGTTAGTTTTTTGAAACTTGTGATATTTTCTTTCCAAAATGACTTTTCTTTCTTTTAGGGCTTTTCTGATACTAACTCATACCTGCCAGACCCATGGATGTTGCAGAGTTCCGCAAGAGAGGGAAGGAGATGGTGGATTATGTTGCAGATTACCTGGAAAAGATAGATAATCGCCAGGTCTTCCCAGATGTGGAACCAGGATATCTGAGGCCGCTCGTTCCAGATTGTGCACCCCAGGATCCTGAGAGCTTTGAGGATGTCTTTAAAGACATTGAGAAGATCATTATGCCAGGGGTAAGAAAAAATGGATCTGTAGTATAAAAAATGGATCTTTACTCAATACTATACTTAGATATTCAGAGGCTTTAAGGAAAGTGTGAGTGGAAGCTGTCCAGGTAGATCTTGCAAAAAAAGTAGTGATATTTGTAGTGCCAGTTAGCTTTTAGCAGGCACTACAATTAGCTTTTAGAAGGCACAAGTCTACTGCATATCCATATTTAAACAAGTTCCAACACTTCACACTGTTCATGTTTTCTGTTCTTGCTAAAAATAATCAAATCATTCTTACACTTTGTGAGGCTGGCTTTTGGAAATCTTTTCCCTCTTAAATTGGCTATGGCAAAGCTTCATAACTTTCAGTTTCATGTGATATTCTTGCTGTTTGCAAAGCACAGTAAATATTTTATAAAATGGAATTTTTACTAGTCTGCCTTATATAAAACATTTCTTCAGGCTGTTCTTTAAATGTCACAGTTCTCTCCAGAGACATCTTTTTATTAAAGAGCTGACCAGAAATTATTTTTCCCAATACTTGGTCTGTTGACTTCTGTAAATACTGATTTCACCAAGTACTTTTTAAGGCACATAGCTACAACTTAAAGTCTTCAGACAGATCAGTGCTGAACAGACAGTGCAAAACAAAGCATTTGACATTGGTTCAGTTCTGACTCTTTCTTGTTCTTTTTCCACTCCTGGTTTACTTTTTAAAATTTGAATTCATGCTTATCTTTTAAGGTCTCTCAGTAGCTTGAAGACAATCAGATGATTAGTAAATCTCAATGAGGAGTGTCTCCTTTTGGATCTCTGCAATACTCAGTTTGGTTTGCTTCTCTGCATATAAATAGGCGATGTGATCACTATATGACAAGACATGGAACCACTGCTCTGCAAATGTGTGTAGTCAGTATACAGCAGTACCAGTTCCTTTTCATTGACCAGTGTAAATATTTGATATTTGATATGTTTTTGTCTTGTTTGTCTTGGAACCAACTGTGCTGTCCTTTCACAGGCAAATCTTCCACTAGAGTCATTGGAAATCTGTCTTTTCTACTCAAAGATCTCTGAAGTTTCAGTCAAACAGAATTAAATCAGTGCAGATTCAGTAAGAGTATCATGACCAACACATGAAAATCCTTTCATTGCTGCTCCTAGATACAAAAGTTGTTTACCTCTACATAATTTTGTGTTTAATATTGCATGTTCTGTAGTATACTGCAGTTCATTTCAAAAACAGCTTATACCAAATATTCATACCTAACTGATAATAATATGTTCCAGAAAAAAATATAATTATGAAAACTTTTCCTTTCTGACTGGAGAAAAAAGCTAAGCCGTTCCCTTAGCATGTGAGATAGAACCTAAAAGAAGACCACTTTGCTTTGAGCCAATCAGAATACTGTTTTGATAACATTCAATAAAATAATGCCAATTAAAATAAAAAAAAAGGCAAATCACTTGAGAATCAGAAGTGAAACACTGAATTCCAATTATGTCATCATGACATCATGTTCTGTTAGGTAAATTGATTTTTTTTGTTGCTGTTTTTGATGTTTATCATCTGAGCTGCAAACAAGTTGACATTTGAAAAATAGTACCTTCTAAAGAAAAAATGTTCTATCCAAAAGTTTTCTATAGTGTGAAATATTAGTGCTTTAAACACATAAAAAGAAGGCATACATAAGTTCTTGTTCTTGTAGCAGCTTGTGTCTCCTATGTGCTGAAGTCTTGTGTTAACTCCGAATTACAGAATCGTTGACCACTGGAAACTGGTCTAGTCCTACCCACCTACTCAGAGCAGGAGCAGGTTGTTCAGGACAGAGGGGTGTTGAGCATCTGTAATGATGGAGACTCCATAACCTTTATAGGCAACCTGTTCTAGTGTTTGACCACCCTCAGAAGAAAACAAAACCACACACTTTTCCTATGTTTAAGTGGAATTTCCTGTATTTGAAAATACTTACCCTACATCCCACTTATCTAGGCTGTTATTCAACAGTGTGCCAAAGAGTATGTTATAGGAGAGTGTCAAAAGCTTTGCTGGTCATCAGGGAACCATGAGGCCTGTCTGACTTGCAAAGGAAGGTGAGCTGGGAGCAGAGGGCAGTCACAGCAGGTGTAAGCAGTGACCTAACCAATGACGAGCCAGGATGCAGAGGGGCAAGTCTGCTGTGACAAGGCAGATCCAAGGCTGAGCCAGAAAGCTGAGCTGGTGGGACCAGGTCAAGGTCGGACTTATGCAGGTAGGAGATTGCATACAGACCTGGCTGCTGCATAGTTGTGCTGTAGCGCAGCCAGGGAGGTCTCAGCCTGAAATCCATTCAAGGAGATAGGAAGAGTGGGCCTTCACTTTAGTTTTCTTCACAGCAGCTTCTCACAGAAATAGACCTGACCTTGGATTCAGCCAGCTAAAATCTTCAGCTTATCCAACTAAACTGCTGGAGGAGAGATGCTCTCCAGGCCCTACTAGTAAGAGAAAAATTAACATTATTCAGTGTTCTCCTCTTCATTAATCCACACCGACTTCTCTCGGTCACTTTCTTGTCTTTAATATTTAGAAATGGGTTCCAGACACGCTCATCTTTCCTGGGATCAAACAGAGCCTGAGTAGCTGGTAGTTCCCTAATCTTCCTTCATGGCCTTGAAGACACAAGTGGCTTTTGCTTTCTTCTAGTCCTTGAGAACCTGTCCTGAATGTCATGACCTTCCAAAGATGCTTGAAGGTGGCTCCACAGTGACATTAGCCAACTCCTGCAGTGATTTGGAGTGCATCCCATCAGGACTCATGTGTGTCCAGTTTCTTTAAATGTTCCTTAACCTGATCTTCATCCAAAGTCTTCATTGCTCCAGACTTCCCTGCAAGCCTCAGGAGCCTAGGCCTCCTGAAGGTTAATCTTAATAGAGGAAAAATACATTGAGCACCTTGGCCTTTTCTATGTCCTTTGTCACTGAGTTTGTGACCCCAATGATCATCAAGCTCACGTTTTCCCTAGTTTCTTCTTTTGCTGCTGCTAAGCTCCTTGAAGCCAACCTTGTTGCTCTTCACATGCCTTGTCAGATTCTACTTCAGACGGACATTCTGCTTAAGGTGTCACCCCTACATCCTCGGAAAGTGTTTCTATAATCCTCCTCTCCTAGCTCCTGACCCTCCTTCCTTCTCTTACATGCTTCTTTCTAGCTTTTGAGTTTTGCCAGGAGCAACCTGTTCAGCTATGCAGGAGTCTTTCCACCCTTGCTTGAGTTTCTTCTAGTGGAGGTGGACAGCTTTGAGGATGTCATCCTTGAAAATCAGCCAGCCCTTCTTCTTCATGCTAGGACATTATCCCATGGGTTCCTTCCAAGTAGGGCCCAGAAGAGGTCAAAGTCTTTTCTCCTGAGGTTAAGGGTGTCTCTAGCTGCCTCCTCGCAGGCTCCTGAACTCTACCAACTCACAGTCATTGCAGCCAAGGCTGCCTTTGAGCTTGACATCTCTGACCGGTTCTTCCCTTTTCCTAAGCACCAAATCCATCAGATCTCCCTTCATCAACTTCTTGCTGTCATCAGTGCACTCCAGAAACTTCCTGAATTGCTTATGCCTTGCTGTGTTATCTCTCCACCAGATACCAGCGTGGTTAAAATCACCATAGCTCAGGTTCAGCAGGCTTAGGTGCTTCCTGGAACCCAGCTCCCAGCCTCTCAGCTGCAACCAGGGCACCACATCTAGTCTGTAGGTGCAGATCAACAAGTGAAGCAGGAACCATTCTCTTTGTGTCAGCAGTCACAAGCCTCCAGCCTTCACTGTCTGGGGAATCTCCCTTTCCTGCCTGTCCCTCCTTTGATACATCTGGGGATTTAGGCTTGGTGTGCAGCACTTGGTGTGGGTCGAGGCCTTTAACATGCTTGAGTCAATGCTGGGGATGTGCAGCACATCACTGCCAGTGGAGAATCTGGACTTCTTCAAAGAAGACATGAAGATGGTCGCACCTCCTCACTCTATCCAGAGCTGGTAGTGTCCCATAAGTGATTCTTTTTTCCTTCATATTGACTTATATATTGTGGGGGCTGCATTCAGATAGGGCTTATCCTAGCACTTAAAAGTGAAAGTGCTTTTCTTTCAACAAATTCAGAAGACCAAAAATCAGTTAATTGTCTCAAGCAATAATGCAGTTTCCCTTGCATTCAGTCTTTATCTAACAGGAAAATAAGCATTCATGAGCTTGTAGTGGTAAACATTTGTTTATGGAGATTTCATATGATAAGGACCAAAATGGTTCTAAGTTCCTAGTATTAGCACAGGGCCTGAGGGAACAACTGCCAAACTCTGTCACAGCAGTGGGTCTGGGTGGAAGGGATTTGGATACAAAAACATTAGTGGCAGACATCTTTGTCTAGCAAAATTTCTTTGCTCTCCTTTTCTAGAGCGAAAAGTGATCAAGTTCAGCTGTGTTTCTAAGTAACAGTATTGAAGGGACTGATTTCCCATCTCATATTATCATTAAGCTATGAACTTTCAGCAAAATCTATCCCCAATCTGTGGATAAAAGAAGACCCTTTTCCAGGCTAAGTAAGGCATAGAGAGAAAGCAAATGTTAGATGATGTCTGGGAAACAAAATATCTCCAAGAAGTATTAGAGTGGGAATTATTGAACCTTAGACACTTGTCTATCACTATTTATCAGCAGAAGGCTGAAAAAACAAGCATCATTAGGGTCCTGCTCTTTGCAGTATCTGTGTGTGCGTGTCTGCTCCAATATGGCAAAATAAATGAATTTTACAGCTGCACTAAGAGAAAGGAGGAAGGAGAGTCAGAGGGAGAGAGGAAGAACCAGCTGCACTTGCCTGGGGGCTTTTGGCCTTTTTCTGCTTTGTGTGAGTGGTGCAACTAGAATCTGCAGTGTTTCATCAAACAAATGGCTCCTAGCAAGTAGCAGTTTAACTTGATTAGCCCAAGATGAATGTCACAAGTCTGACAGATCACAGAGCATTATAGCTGGGGAGATGAACAAGGGTAGCCCTGGCTGACGATGAATGTCAATGAAAGTCGGTGTACGTGGGTCTTGTCAGTAACTGCTAGTTGTTGAGTTTTGCTAGTTGTGAAGAGCTGTGTCCTATCCTATTTTTTTTTCTGTTTTGTGAAAGATGACACACAGAGAAATGTACCTTTTTTTTTTTTTTCTTTCTGATATCTCTAAAATTCATAGCTGATGCTCTTCCAATTTCTTACTAAAATCTAATCAAGTTAATCTTCACATGGGCTAAAAGGGTATATTTAAGATTTGGGGGAATAGTTTGGTTCTGGAATACTTTAATTCAGTCATACTTTACATAAAAAATATCCAGCATAGAGAGTATTAACAGTCAGTGTAGATGTTTTCTGCATTGAGATTTGACTCCTTTGGTTTAATGATCTCTGTCTTTTAGCAAAATGCTTCCACTATTGGGTCATCTTGATCTCCAAGACAACTAAAACTTACCCAGAAATCCTAAAGAAGCAGAGAATGGGGGGAGGAAAGAAGGAAGGAAAGAAATTATTGAAAGGCTAAGAGATGTCACAAGACAACACTCTTTGACATAAACAGGGTGAATCAGAAATAGTCTGTACCACAAGCGCTCTAAAAGAGGTGGTTGCAGTTAAGAGGGAGATTCTGGCCATATACAAGAAAGAGGCCAAAAATGCCAGCAATGGTTTGCCTTTGGATACCTTGTTTGAGCAAGTTTGCCCCCAGTGACCAGTAAGAGCAAAATCTTGTATATATCATGGACAGGGCTGGTTTAGAGTCTGGAAAACTATGTTGGGCTGGGTTTGATCTGAAGGATTATAAGGGATATACCACAGCGGAGAAAGCTGTGTCTGATTCGGTATATATGCAAGAGTTAGGACAAGGTTTCCCATATTACGAGCAGATTCCTTAAGAAAGAATCCATGCCATGTTGGCATGGAAAAAAAGGTAGAAGAGGAAATGCAAGGGCTATCTGCAACATGCAGAGGAGTGTAATATAGAAATCTATGAGTTAGCTCCGGAGCAAGGAGCCTTATCACAGGCTGGGAGAGAGGCGAGTGGGAAAGATAAAATTAATCTGGGAATGCAGAAGAAAGAAGCAAGGAAGACACTGAGCTGAGGCAAGCTCTTACCATTCTGCAGTTATAACAGAAGAGCTCCAGTATTAAAAATAGCAGTGCAAGAAGAATTGAGGTTTAATAAACTCATACGTGTCTGGCTCTCCAGCCAAAGAAGGATTTTATACACATTCTGCTGAATTCTTGCTTATAGTCTGTCTAATCTTCTCGACGCAGTTTTCTTATATTGGCCTTTATCTGGAATGTGAATGTTATTTGTGCTAAACATATCATATCACATTATTTTTCCAATGAATGTACTGCTACATTGCAATATTTTTTGTTTTCAGATTTTATTAGATTCAAAATGTGGAGCACTATCAGGTATCTCTCAGATCCTTAAAAATTGCAAAAAGGTTGCACAAAGTGATTCTTGTTGTTGCAAGCTAATGTACTAGTTTTTGTGCAGTTTTTGTGGTGTTCTCTTATAATAGTACATACAAATTTCAATTTGTACATAAATCTCAATTAAGTGTAGGAGAGAATAGCGTTATTTTCCATAGACAAAGTATAGGATACTTAATGGAATATTTCATTTTGTGGTGAGGGAATATTTGGCCTCAGATTTGGTGTCTGAATTTAAATGAAAGGTCTCTAATGTGAGCGAGAAGTTGCTTTAACAGAGGAAGCGTTTAGATCTCTACTCACTAAGATGCCCTTGCTAACTCATTCGCATGATGGAGATCTAAGAACAAAATAACATGGAGAGTCCTTGAAAGCAAAGGCAGTCTCCTGCACCAAAACACCCACTGCCACTCCCTGTGTAATTCCTGTCCTCGAGGCAGGCAAATGTAGAACTCCAATTTCTAGGGGTGTTGGGAGGTCAAAGTTATAAGAAATAAATTGAATTTAATGCTTTAGTCCTAAGGAAGGTTTTTAAAAATGAGAGGAAAAAAAAGCTAGACTTTAAAAAATGGGATCCAGTGTTACACTTGTGTTGCAACACTGTTGGCTCCATGTCACCAATCTGAAATTCTTTCATGATTTCGTGACAGTTTGTTTCCCTTAGTAGTTGAAAATTACTCTTTTTCTTCTAATACAGGTGACTCACTGGCACAGTCCATACTTTTTTGCCTACTTCCCTTCAGCCAGTTCTTTCCCAGCTCTTCTTGCAGATATGTTGTGTGGTGGAATAGGATGTGTTGGTTTCTCCTGGGTAAGTCTACTGGTAGTGTATACTACTGTGGGGTAATGATGTTTCACCTTGCCAACATTTTAAGCATTTCAGTAACATTCTTAAAATAAATTATTGATTAATAGCAGTGAATTCACAAGACTATTACAGACAAATTTACCAGTGTAATTATGTGTTTTCGCATAGAAGGCCAGAACAGATCCAGTAATAAAAGCCTGCTGCCAGCATTTAGAATTAGCAGTGAGAGTACCCATGCACCTGCATTCTGGACCCATAATAATCCTAAGAAGTGAGTGCAGGCTTACTGTTAACTCATTAGATAATACGTCTGTGGCCTATCACTTGGTACTATGATTTCTTTATATCATCTGCATTAACAGAAAATTGTATTGGGAAAAACAAACACATTAATTTCAGATGAGCTCTTCTCAAAAGTGTTTGCTACCTAATGTGAAAAAAATATGCAAGGTGCAAATCCTAGGTTTCACACTGGCCAGTCATAGTTTTATGTGAGATCCTAGGTGGCAATTTTTTGATATGTATTAGGAATACCATGCACAAAATGATGTTCACATCCCTAACTTAGTTGGTAAAGTTACTCAGCTAGTCTCTGTCTCCGTAATCAAAGACAGAAAGGGAGATACCCTTGCTCTGGTGGATCCTATCCCTCTTCATGGTCTAGCAAGATCATTCCCTTTGCTTTATTTTTCAACACAGGCTGCAAGTCCAGCTTGCACAGAGCTGGAGACGGTTGTGCTGGACTGGCTAGGGAAGATGGTTAATTTGCCTGAAGAATTTTTAGCTGGGAAGGATGGACAAGGTGGAGGCGTCATTCAGGTAAGACAGGACATAATATGTGGTGAATTTGTGGTTATGATTTGGCAAAAGCTCCATTTTAATACATTAATAAGAGGAAGATGTATTTTCCCTGCAACCTGAGTTCCTTTTAGATTTTTAGAGAGATTGATATACTGTAAGAATATCCATAGGTGGGTACAAACAGTCATGAATGCCATTTTTTGATTCTCAAACTCTCTTCTCTGTGAAAAATTTGTTAGTAGGACAACTTTACTGCCAATTTTGGGTTTAACATTCAAACCAGAATGTTAAAAAATCCAGTAGGATGAAAATACTCATTTTTTGATCAAGTGAAGTGAGCACAGAGAAGCTTATCAACATTCCTCAGGGATGTTGCATGGCTGAAAATAGAGCATCGCTTCTCAAACAGAAATTATCTGAGGATTTCAGTAGTGACTGAAGACATCGGAGCACCATGAACAGAGATCAGAAAGGCTGCCATGAAATTCACCTTAGATGTGATCAAGCACTTGCTTAAATCATTTTCCAGAACAACCCTCCTTTTTCATGAAAATAAAATAAGAAAATGTCAGAGATCAAGCAATGGATAACAAAAAGCATAGCAGAGAATCTACCATAAGCAGGAAAATTTTAATTAGTAGAAAGTCTTATCAATCTTTGTTAAAGCAGCTGGCATAATTTGAAGAAATCTTCCATCTATAACAAAACACAATGTTGGCATGTAATAATAAAATAAAGCTGCTTAAAACTAGAATCTGAAGGATTTAAATAACACAAATCACAGACTGAACTCCAGTACCTCAAATAGAAAAAAGGGGAAAAAAAGTTCCCAAGCAGTTGAAAAGTTGATTACTTAATGAAAACTTGCAGTTTCTGAACAGGGCAAAATTCATACAGTAATGAATACATGGTCAGTGGACAAGCTTGAATATATAATAAAGCCATATTGTGTGTTAGCTGTCTCTCTACTGGTGTATAGTCTTTCTGAAAATGCACTAGACTCCAGTCACAAATATTTATCTAATTAAAACAGATTTTTATAGTGATGAAGACTAAATTTTAAATAATTGTTCTGTGCTGCTTTAAGAATCTTTTTGGGAGGACAGGGCACAATACATTTTATCCTAAAGTAGACCTCTTAATGGATTTGAATTACATGCTAAAAGTAGGGGCTTCTTTCACTGATATCAGCTCCAAATGTCTACAGCATGTTCCAGTGATTTTTGGCACATGTTTGCCAAATCAAGTATGAATTTAAACTGTTACCATGACCTAATGCAAACTTTTTCTCCACTTACGCCGTTGTGTATCCAGACACTCTTTACTCATCCTGCTTGCTGTGTTATTTTCATTACAATGAGTCTGTCTTTTTTTTTTTTTCCAAGAAATCAAGCTTTTGTCATGTGTCTCCGCAGCATTTATTTTATCCCAATGAAAGCAAGCAATTACGCCTGATGATTATCAGGAGGAAATATTGTCCTTTGAGGCTGACAACACCGATTGCCCATAATTTTCATCAGATACCAGTCAGCTTCAGAAATCGAAACATGTTCTGTGCTCCTGCTTATGATGAAGCCATTTGTGCTGTAGATCTTCACGAACATCTTGTTCTTGAAACAATAATGATACACAAAGGAGAGGGTGAGGCAAAGACAGCATGAGTGTGTGAAACTGCCAGTCATTCCCTTGGTAAACAGCACGTAATTATTATGGTATTGGGTAAAACTGAACCTGTGAAAATTGGCTCTTAATTACATTTGGAAGCCTATGTCAATATGAAGCACTTTGTTGTGTGCAGAATGACACTTGAAAATGGCAAAAGATGAAAGACAATTTCAGTTCGGAGCTCGGGTGGACATGAGCATCAGCTCGCTCTGCTGTTTCTTCCGCCACTTGAGCCTGCTTGCCATGGCAACCTTTGTTTGCTTGCGGTGAGAGGAAAGGTATCATCATCCTTCACTTAATCCAGAGCACGGCGTTCGAGAGGGCAAAAAATATCTTCTGCCAATGAGTGAGAACGCAACTTTCTCGACGAAGCTTGTCAGAACATAGCACATATGTATCCTGCTGTTCATTCCAGATAAACTGCTGGAAAAAAATGCATTTATTTTGAATTTTAAAAGGGTTTTCTTGTTCTGTAAAGAAACAGTATTTTATGGTGAAACAAAACAAGACTCAGCTTATCACTGGTCTGGCAAATCTAATTCATTTTTGTTGTCAGTAAGCTGAGCAAAGAACCAAGGCATTTTTTCCCAAAAAACTATTCAGTCTAAGACTTTGGTGCCAAGTGAACAGCTTTGTGAGCCAAGTTCTATGAACGCTGTCAGCTTTAGTATAAAGGAGGTGACGAGAGAAAACTGAGGCAAGGTGAAATAGAGCCTGTGTCTATACTGCGATATCCAAATGCGTTTCCTAGTCGCCGGGTTCAGGCATCCTAAGGCTATGTCCTACCTCCGTAAAGCAAGATTCAGCCCTTTCCCGTTCACTCATGTTTCCACACAAGGCAGCTCCTACAAGAGCTGTTGCCTAAGCTGACTAGGCATCAGAGCAGTGGGATGCCAGGACATTTTGTGACACTCATCAGAAGATGGACCCTATTTTTTTGCCTGTGATTTTTCCGAGGATCATGCAGGCAGTCTCCAGTAGTGGGAACTTGATCTTGCAAATATCAAATTCATGCCTGAATTTTTAAAATTTCTTACAGGTATATATTTAATGTCCATATCCCTTATATGCACTGGAAAGATACCAGCAGTTTTATAATCAAGCCAATAGGTGATGTTCTTGATTATAAAACCTTCACACTTGCTTGATTTCTTCAAATTACTAGACACCAAGGACCAAAATCATGATATTCTAGTTTACCATACTGTCCTCAAGTACAAACATTTTTCACTATTACTTAGGTATCACTGTTTTGAGCATGTGAGAAATAGCTTTGCTAACAAAAGATCTAATGACATAAGTTTCTTTTCATGAAATATGCATCAGGTTGGATTCATCTCACATTTTGTCAGCTAGAAAAACACTTTTAGAGGAGCTAGTTGTCTAAGCTGAGGATATGTGCCCATGTAGATGGTCTTAATGCTTTGTGGATATGGTTATGGATATGGTGTAGATATGGATATGGACCTTACATATGGATATGTAAGGTCCCCTGAACACCAAGGGACCTTAAAAATTACTTTATTTTAGAAATTTAACTTAATGATGTGCTCAGAGGCAGTCAGAATGAGAGCACGAAATTGTCTCCGAGTGGAAGTCTAGAGTAAGACACATAACAGTTACTCCACAGTTTTTCCTGGTTAAGAAGCGACTGGGGTCTGACTCTGGAGAACCTTTTCATAGGCTCCTAAGCCTGTGAGTCTGTTTTTTATGGTGTGGTTGCAAGGCTGATGCATGAACTGAAGAGAATCAACAAACAGAGGCATTAGAAGGAAGATAGCAGAGATTTAATAGGGATTCCTCCTGTGATGTCACATGTATCCCTAAAAAGCTTAACAAGTGTGCAGTTTCTCATATGCAGTTGCTATTACCACCTTCTCAAATTCTTACAGAAGGAGATGCTGATTTTCTTCTGGAACCTCTTTTTGAACCTTCCTTTGATTGGTTCCACAGGGAAGTGCCAGTGAAGCCACACTGATTTCACTGCTTGCTGCAAGAACAAAAACTATCAGACGGGTGCAGTCAGAAAAGCCGGAGCTAACAGAAGCAGAAATCATGGGCAGGCTGGTGGCCTATGCTTCGGATCAGGTGAGCACCTCTCAAACACAGGCCTGGAAGCATGGGGTCTATCCTTACTAACTGCAGCCATCCCGATTTGCTGGCATAAACTCTTTGGAGGAAGGACTCTGTGGTTTTGCTTTTTCCATTTTTCTTGTACATCATTGCTGATGTACTAGAGCCTCATGTGTGCTACTGTAAAACAAAAAATAAATTTCCTGAGGTCAGTGTCACATAAGTATTTTGCTTCTTCTCTGCAAAGAAGTCCATTTGAAGTAAATATATTTGAGTTAAGGTGATCATTTCAACTGTTCAATAAATCTAGATCATCTCTTTTCAGACCTGGGCATGTGTCTCCATGCGTGCACACATAATTTATTTCTATACATGCACACACACACACACATATATACATGCATATATCCACCCACTGTATGCTTGCATACAAGTGTATGCACACACAAACCTACCACATGAATATAAAGCAAGTGGTCATAATATGTGACAAAACGTAAAACATTCTTTTTAAAAGGGTCCTAAAATATGCATGTATCACTGTAGCTGAGAAATATTCTAAGCAAGCATAATCTTTGATTTCTGACTGTGAGTGGTATTTAGCAGACCAAATTGGGCTGAATTCTCAGCAGGCTGAGACCATGAGAGGCTTTTACTCTTAATGAGAGCAAATTTTAGTCCTGTGAGTTCTGCTGCTCCCACAGGTCTAAAACTAATCCTCCTGAAGGGCCGAGCAATGCTGCTCTTCTCAATAGCTGTGACATTTTCTTATCTAAATGTCAATGATTGAAGGAACTTTCTTAGCATTGCCGTTCAGATTGAAGTAAAGTCTAATTATGCAGGGCAAACGAGGCAGCTTTCAGGTTTGCCTTGATTTACTGAAGGAAGTATATGTTAAGAAGGACGGCAATTTAAAAGCACTCTTGCTCTTTGCTAGTGAGGAAAGGGACTACAGTTGCAGGGTAAGAATATGAGTCAGTCCCAATAAAAAGGTACCAGAAGAGATTACTGTTCTCAAAAGACACAAAAGATGTGTCTCCCTTTTTTGTGCAGACCGTTGATCCCAGAACGCTAACTCTGACCCAGTGATGCGCACAGCCCCCTTATTTGTTTTGCCATTTTCCCCCCGTAAGTGGCTGACCTGCAATGCGGACTGACAGGCTCCCATGCGCACTGACGGTCGGAGGCTTTTCTGTTTACTGAAGGATTCGCCTTAAGACATTGCTGACCTTTCAAAGAAGATCGTTGCTGAGCTCACCGGTCCTTCTGCGTGAAGAACAGACCTGTGTGACTCATATACAGTAATCCATGAAAGAAAGAAAGCCTCAGCCATCCTTTGGGAGAGAAAATCATACACTGACAGAGCTAAACAGTGCAAGAAATGGATTAGGAGGCTGGTAAAAACTTGGCTAGTAGGGGTATCTGAACCCACGCCTCTGGTGGGAGACCACCATAATTTTGAGGCGTTTCAAGAGAATCTTTATCCCACTGATACTGTTCATAGTATGAAGGATCATAGAGCAGAACTGGGAATGAGGCTTTCTCCACTGACTGCTTGTGAGTTTGGAGATAACTGAAAAGGATCCCTGCCCGTATTGATGCCTGGCTTATCCTGGTTGAGGCTCTTCTTGCACGGGACGCTGCACCTCAGAGCTGACAGGGGCATTCAGCAGAGACCAGACTGTGTGGAACCCGGACAGAAGTTGGGGTAGTTGTCTGATTTTCTGAAATTTATTCAGGCCATTCCCTTCATCAAAACTTCTTTGCCTTTTCCTCCATCTAAGTAGCTGCCCACTCATATGACTGGTTTCTGTTTAGTTCCTTGCTCTCTTCCAGGCTGGTGGGATATTCCTGGGCACATTGCCGAGGATTAGGAATTCCACAAGCCAACAGGGCACTAAAGATCTGTTGTAATGCAAAAGCATATTTGTGGTTTTAACCCTAACATTATGAATGGAGGTATGAAATATTATGAAACAGCCTTGTTAATTTTTTGTGAGTTTGTGAGTTTGCTCATTTGCAATCCTTTCCTCATGTAAATTGTTTATAAAGTAACACCTCTTTTCCATTTTCCATTTAAATACAGAATGATAGTGCAGTGGTAAACACATTGTGTTCCACTTCAAAGGTCAGTTTTATTTCACAACCTGACTCCCAAGTATTCTCAAGTTGGTGCCAAAATTTACCAAGGCACTTTGACAAAAGGCACAACTGAGATAGATAAAAGTTAATAGTAAATCTGTTTTTAAAAGGAGTCATTTCAAAGATATATGAAGCTGAAAGGCAAGAATTTCATCTAGTCTTGTTGATTCTCTAGTTTAGATTAATATTTTCAATGATTATATGCTAAATTATAATATAATTAATAAGTGCTCTTGTAGGACCCAGCAAGAACCAGCTAGGATGGTATGGAAATTGTAAATGAGAACAGTCAGAATGTGAAGAGGTGGGGAATTTTCTTCTTTTAAATTAATGGTTATTAAAGAAATCTTCTAAGATGGAAAGTAAAATAGCTTTTTTTCCATTTTTTTTCTTTTTAGTCATGCTGTAGAAAAAAGAATATTTTGTGGCTAAACTGGCCTTTTATTATTAGCAGGAATACATTTTTTTCATACTTCTCTAATTTAGAGATGGGATATGTTAAGGATTAAGGAATTCCATAGTAATTTTTTTTATTATTCTGTACTGAAATATGCTTTATGTTTTAAATAACTAAGAGGTATCCAAATAAAAGAAATTATAAGTACTGAGACTGCATTATCAATACCCTAACAAAATGAAGGAATAATTGGACTGCAGTTTATTCAGTAAGTAATCTAAAACAAAATAATAATGTAAGAAAATACTTCAAATTAAACTATATAATAGCATACACTTTTTTATAGTTCAGCAAACCTGCACACTATAAAAATATTGTCTTGAGCAACTAAATGATTATGAGGCAGACTGATTGTCTTTTGGCTGATTTGGAGCCAAATCCTGAAGCTCTTTATCAATCCAACCTAATTCTGAGAGCATGTTAATTAAAGCTCTTATTAAGGTTAATTGAACTCTTGTCTGAATGAGACCTTAGCAATGGTTTCAGGAATATTTCAGAGTTACTATTGGGGGTGGAAATGTGAGGGTGGATGAATATGAGGGAAAGGAACAGAGTGAGCCTTATAAGGTCTGTTACCAGCAACAGTCCTAGATCTCAGATGTTGCTTTTTCTGAATGATTTTTTTTTTCATATTCAGATGAACTTCCTCTATTCCAGGAATTGGTGGTTGCCTTAAAACTTATCCGCTTCCTTGCAGGCCCATTCATCTGTGGAAAGGGCTGCATTAATTGGTGGTGTGAAGATAAAAAATGTTCCTTCAGATGAAAAATTCACTGTTTGTGGTTCAGCTCTAAAGAAAGTTTTGGATGAAGACAAAGCTGCTGGTCTTATCCCGTTCTTTGTAAGTACTGAGTTTTCATTTGTCAATGGATATCTTGCTTCAGACGGGCCGTTTCTGAGATGAGTAGATGCTCTCATTCCTAACAAGGATTAATGGGCAGGCTAACTAGAATATCAGGATGGGTTCCATGAATGTTCTCCACTCACTCCAGCTTTGCTGGAGTCATTTTAAGTATTTATGCATGCGGGAAAACTATTTGAGGCACTCTGGAAGTAGGAGACGGTTCTTTGCAGCAAGAGAGGTTGCACTTCTAGGCAAAAATGATATTTTAAAAGGAGTTCAGGTTGGATTAGACAGTCGAATAGATGCAAGTGAATTTGTAGTTACATTTAATCCTGCTATGCAGTCTCTTAATGCTTGAATTCTAACTGCCTCTGCCATAAGGCTATGCCTTTCTTCTTCAAGTTCTAATTTATACCTAAAACAAATTTTAAAATATCATTCAACAAGCAAAGTTCTCCCTTCCTCACTGGTTTAGCAAAGAAAAGAACCTTCACAATTCACCCCACATTCTAGTAAGATCATACTTTGTCAAGCAGGTGTTTGTGAGTATGTGACTTACCTTTACCAGGTGAGCTATAGCTGATGTGTATGTGGCAGTTCTAGGTGTTACCTGGTTTTGTTATCTCCTTTCCTTTCTGGAGGCTTCTACAGCAGTGCAGCAGAAGCAGGCGGCACTGCTCTATCTATCACAGCTCTGTCTCAATAGCTAAAGTTCATAATCCCCAGGTTTTGACAAAGAGCAGTCTTGGTTTGCATAAAATTGAGGTTTGGTTCTGCTATAATAAATGTGTGGTTCAAACGAATATTTGCTTAGATATCAGATCTGTGCCCCCTGTCTATTCAGAGCCCCATGTTAGTATTTCGAGTTAAAACAAGAGACTACCACTTGCTCTGTCAAGGAGCAAGTAAACTCTGTGTGCTTGTACATCATGAACACAGTGCTCTGCTCCTTTCTGAGAACTGTACCGCTGCAAAACTTCAAATACACCATAACCAGTACAGATTTATAAACAGGTATAATATATTAGCAATAATATATTAAATTGGCCTACAGATTTCGTAATCTGCTATTCACAATAAAATACTGGTATTTACTGCTATTTAAAATGCAATACCTTTTAGTCTTAGCCACTTCCATATTGAAACAGCAGTACTATAAAATATATTCTTTTTTCCTCTTCAGAAAAGTAATATCTGACTCAGTTATTTTTTCTTTCATGTGGTAACATATTCAAAAGGGCCAACATGTCTTAGGTTTCTATGAACACTTCAGCATATCTAGCAGATTAGGGTTGTTTATTGTCATGGGTAAATGGCAAATGAGACAAAGAAGCTTAAATCACATGAAGCCTCTTGAATTTTTTACTTTCTTCTTGTTAATAGTCTTTAATGTCTGGTTTTACACAGCGTGAGGATGGCTGGGGTGAAGAACATAGGTGTGGTTTGCTGCTCTTTTCCAGCCTGTCTAGAACAAGTGAGTCCCTGGGATGACTGAGCACACTGTCAAAGGGGCTGCTTTCCAATGCAGCAAGGCTGTGACTGAGGGGGAGCGTGTCCTAAACGCTCCTTTAGGGTTGCCTAAATAAACTTACTTGTCCTGGCTGTGCCTGGAAGTGCTTATGTGCCACAATCCATGTGTTATTTCTGTTGCATTATAACTGCTCGTAATATCTTGTATCAGGTCCAACTTAATTATCTTACTATTAATTTTAAACCATTGTGTTTTCTGGGTTTTTCTTTGTTTTGTGTTTCTTTGTTTTGTTTTTCTTCTTAACAACATACCAAGTATGGCCCTATATCACCTCTGTGTGCACTAACAAAAAAGATAATGTGGTTTGTTGCTCATCTGATATCCATTAACAAAAAATGCAAGTTGTCCCTCATAAATATTCATTTCTTGTTAATTTTTCTTGTGTAGCAAGGGGAAATCAAATATTCTGTTTATGCATTCAGAAACACCATTACAAAGGGTGATTTAACTGTTGTTTTTCCTCCTGTGTTTGCCTAGTTGTGCAAAACAGGCTTTCAAAGGCAGCACAGGCTCAGTCTGAGTTAACATGGCCTGTGCCAGGTCTTCCATTTATTTGTATACATGAAACATGTCAGCTTAGATTAAACTAGATCTCATTATCCTTATGGTTGGCCTCTTAATTCAAAAGGTGTGTTAATTCTCTGTCATGCTGAGCAGCAGTTCATGCACTGTATTAGTGCTCCCTTCTCTAGCTTGCAGATTTCAAAAGCCTTTCCATTTCTTTTGTTCTTGAGTAATTTGGTGCTATTTTATTTTGGTCTCCTGACAAAGATATGCACATTGCTAAGGAAACACCTTACGCCACTTTATTCCTTGCTCCCTGCATTCACTGATCCTTTGCTAAGAGGAGAGATTCAACATCAAAGCGGGAAGTTTAACAGAAGAAATTCTGCCTGGAGAGACCCATGAATGCAGAGAGAACCTTGCTAATAAAGAGATCTTGGCTGCCTCCAAGCTGAGGCAGTCTCTCTTATCAGAAAAAATGATTTTGTAGGGGATCAAAAAGATCAAGATACAAGCCAAGTATGATGCTTTTTATATATTCTCTGCTCATATTAAATAAATTGGGAATCACCATAGTAAAGCTGACAGAAATGCTTTTCTTTTAGAGGCAAGGGGAGAGTTGGGGAGGGGTTCCCTGCTGGGCACGATGTGAAACAGGATTTCTCAGTAGAGCAATCAGGTAATTACAGATTTGCTTTTCACATAAACAAGGTTTGGCAAACAGCCCTTTTAGTTGGGGAGCTGGGAGGGGTCAATGTTTTTAGAAAGAGCATCTTTGAATTCCTGTCTACCATTAATATAGAGCTAGTAACTTACCGCTTTGCTCAGTAAAAGGCCTTGCCAAATTGAAGCAAGGTGGCAAGGCTAGACCTCTGCTTTTGTTTCTTTGCTTTATTTCCAAATTTAGATTTAGGTTAATTTGTTTCTTGCAGGATACTTTTGCAGAAGTTGCAGCACAGGCTTAGTTTGATATAGTGAAGCAGGGCATGCTGTGCAAACTTCACCCTCGGCCCCACCACGTGCGGAGGAACCAGAGCTGTCACAATTTACATAGTAGTAGTAGTAGTTTCCAAGTGTGGCCTGTATCCAACTCTTCCCATGGCCCCTCGTTCAGCAGAGCTTTAAAGCACATGTTGAAATCATGTTCATTTCATTAATTATAAACACTCGCAGGAGGTTAAGCACTGCTTTTCCCAGCTGGGCCTTTGGTTCTCAGCTTGATCGAGATCTCTGCATTAGGTGAACGTCGACCAGGGTACCTAAATACAGGGACCATGAAGTTATACACCTCTAAATTCAGAGGAATGGTCCACTACTTTCAAACACAGTTCGCTTGAATGAGTTTAAGCGCCCTGCAGGTATTACACTGTCTTTCATGTATCAGAACTGATACATCGCAGCAGCTGGCATATATATATATATAATATATAGTACCGTGTACTTCAACGACTTCATCCACTGCACTACAGTGCTGCAGTAACGTGACCGCGTTTCTGCTGGACAAAGCCCCAGCATGAAACCCCTCTGACTGGAGCTGAGATGACTCTTCTGAGTGATGATCTACAGGATATTAAGAAGCAGCCTGTTTGTATCTGGACTCGCACGGGAAGCAATAAATCTGCAGCAGACTGACACAGGGGCCATCTTTTCAGTAGGAGTTAACACTAAGATCCTGACCACAGATTCCTGTTTGGAAGAAGCAGTCTCTGAGACATACGCAGACCTCAAGGGCGATGTTTCTTACCCAACAGCCTGTGAATTATTACTGTTTCCTAAGATACTGGGTGGTGATTTAGTGGGCTATTGCAGTTTTTTAAGGGCACACTCACTCTGATGAGTGCAAGCTGGCAAGCAACTGAGTAAGAGAAAATAAAAATAATAAGAGAGCATTAAAAACAGTCTCATTTCAATTAATTACACATGAAGAGCCTTCTGGCAAAACTATACAGAATGTACCCACATCTCATCTTTCTTTCTTTAATGAAAAAAAAAAAAACCCACCAGTGGTAGGAGGTTTTCCAGTGGCAACGGCTGAGAATCTCGACCTTTATTTTGTGCTACCCAAGAACGTTGCTCTCGGGCATCATAAAGACTCACGCACGTTCCCTGACACAGGTCTTGATTTCAGGAGAGCAATAAGGGAGGCGACTGACGCCAGCGCTGGCGCTGCCGTACGTCTGCAGCGAGGAGGGAGTCGGGTTTGGAGCGCACGGCCTGGGCAGCGGGAGGCCGCGGGCCCTGCTCAGGCTCCTGCCCGGGACGCAGCCCGGCCCGGCCGCTGGCACGAATGTGATTAGGCCGCCGGGCGCGGGTTGCAATTGAGTTAGATCCTGTGCTCGGCACCGGGGCAGGCTGAGGACAGCCCTGGCGGGAGCAGCTGCTGGCGCTTTGAGGGGTGCCTGGGAATTAGCACAAGTAGCTTTGAGGCTTAGACACCTGTGGAGAGGACAAGAGAGTCATTTTAGAGGTTGGGGTGTAATTTACAGAATAAGCCATTTATTTAACTGTGTTTGAGCTCACGTAATCTCTTCTCAAAGCAACCTATTCCTTACATTGATTAGGAGAAGGCAGTACAACATTAATGTCAATAATTTGTAATTTCTGTCTTGAAATCGTGCAGTAATTGCCTGTCTTTTTTTTTAATGAATATTTTTATTTTAATCAGTAGAATGATCAAGGGAACTGTGCTCTAATCTTGCCAGAAAGTCCAAAATTCATCATAAAATGTATGTGTGTGGAGCTAAGATTTTACAGCACACTTTGGTATTTTGCAATGCCATGAGTCAACCACTATTCTTCTATATGTATACAGAAAAATTAGATTTATTTTTATTGTGGTCTCCTTCATTCTTTTCTGCTCCTATTTCTAGATCAGTAGTTCCACCAAGGATGAAATGTAGGTTTTTCCTGATTGTGGAGCATCTCAGGTAGGCAGCAGTGCAACGAATGTATTATTATTTACTGCCTATGAGCATGTTCAGCTAGAAAAAAAAACAAAGCTATTCCTCAGTAAAAATACAGTGTGCATTTTAGAATAATTTTACTGTATTAAATTATTTTTACTTTACCAAAATTATGAATAAACTTCCAGAGTGGTCATAAACCCACCCCAAGCAATGTTGGCATTCTCCTCTTTTCATTTGTCTCAGGAATATAGGAGTGCAAAGTGTAGTGAAAGCTAGATTATTTGGCAGAAAAAAAAAGTTAGAAAATTTTATTTTCTCTGCATTCAGTTTGCTTCTCTTTCTCAGAACTTCATTTATTGCCAGGCCACATTCTTAATTGCTTGATATGGGGAAAAAAATTTGAATTGGTGCTTTCTTATTTTAATAATCCCTTTTCCTGTTACTATTTTTTTTATTGGTGCAATAAAACATTTAGTTATTACATATTATAGTTACTAATTTTGGTGCGGTGATCAATCTGGGGAATATGTGCAGTGCCAGAGCTAAAATGCTTTCTGGATTTTGTATGGCTGCAGTTAATGAGTCCTTCCCTACACAAAGGCGGGATGTGACTTCCTCTAACAGTATATCTGAGTTTATTCAAATAGGGTGCTGTCCAAATACTTCCTATTAAACAGAAAAATTCCACTTTCCAAGGGAACAGAATTTAAAATACTTTTGAGCTCTATTGTACAACATAGTGTACATGCAGATGCATTTGAAAGGGTACAAGGATACCTAAGAGAGACAGGGTTTACCTATAGCAATGGATGGTTTATTAGACAACTTGCTCCTGGCGTCATTGTTTATTTTCTTGATCACAGAAAACTTGTTGGGCTATGGAGACACAAACTAAAAGCCCAAAGAATGTTTGCGTTTTGAAAGGTATAGTAGATGGACAGATATTGTCAAGGAGTTCCTTGCTTTTCTTAAAAAGGAAGCACAAGTGCAAAAATAAAAAAGCTTCTCCATCTGAAATATTTGTAGGCACCTCCTGGCTGTGATAGGGCGTTGCATGTGACCTTGTATAAATGATCTAATGCTCTAATGCCCTAGTACTTCATATTCCAGTTAAAAATAGTGTACTTTGTCTATTTAAATTACAAAGTGTCTTTTATTACATATAAATTTATTATAAGATACAAGCCTGTCCCAGGTTTTATTGTTATTTGCAAGAATGAGACTAGATGTTTACGACATGACTAATAAAATATAAAATACTGTCCATTTACTTGCACTTGATAGTTATTTTCTGGATTATAATTCTATACCTGCTTCCTTCCAATAAATTTCCACAGCTCACTCTCACCTAGTTATGTCCTCTTAGGAACGTGGAACTTCCTCCAGCATTTATGTTGCCTCTGCTTTTGGCCCACTGTGGCCGTACAGCAGGATATCTTTTACAAGAAACAAACTGAGTGAGGGTAGCACAGTTTCAGAATTTTAGGATGAAGCTGGGAGAGAAAAACTTGCTTGGAAAATGCCCAAACAGCGAACAGGTTCCAGCCTACAGATGCTCTCAGCGTAAGTCAGCTACAAGTCTGTTATAGACCTTCAGCTCTTTAGTTCCAGCTGTAACATTTTATGGTCAACTGTCAACAGGAATCTCAGTATCTTTACAGTTGCCCATGTTCAAATTTTGCCTGTACTAGCATAAATTTCAAATCATTTTAATGATAACTGCTTGTGTGAGGCTAGTATCGGTTTACATGAGAAGCATGTGAGACACATAGAAAATATAAAAATATGACACTAATATATGGGACTATTATCAATCAGTTTTACATTAATATTGTAGTTTATGTATTTGTCTATGTGTAAGCTTATGGGAGCTTTGGGAAAAAAAGTAGATTCTCAGAAGTTCCACTGAAAGGTAGGTATTGGCTAAAACCAGTAAATTTTGTCCTAAATCATCTGTATTTCTGTTTATTGTTGTTCTTGTGGACAGTTTTGTTCATTTGATAATTTTCTTTGCTGTAAGACTTGTTTTGTTAATGTTTTTGCCTTTGTCTTTTTGGCTCTGCAGTTTTGTGCAACGCTTGGAACCACCCCATGCTGCTCCTTTGACAAACTGTTAGAACTGGGTCCTCTTTGTAAGTCTTTGTGTGCTGCTGCTTTCTAAAATTGCAGATATCAGTTGAAGCCATAGTGAGTCACTTCCCCGTCACCGTGCAGTGTCACTGTCCAAATTCAATGAAGCTACTTATTTATATAAAATTAAACTTTCCATTACAAGTTTTTTTTTTCTATTTCCAAAAAAATACAAAAACAGAACAAAACAAAACAAAACAAAAAAACAATGTATTGTGAGTGCTTCCATTTGTAACACTTTTCTTGAAGCCCTTCTACTTACAAGAGGATCTGGAGCAATGGAAACGATCAGGGAATGGCTGAATGCTAGTTCTCTACACCACGTGTTTTGTTTCTCTTTGTTTCTAGTGACTATAAACACAACCAAGCATGCATATTCTCCTCCTTAACACAGCACCAAAATCATACATATTCTCCTTAGTGCTTTCTCTTCTGTCACCTATTTCCTTCCTCTTGCAAGAAATCAATACAAGTGCAGGAAGGCTTAATACAGTGGCTAGGTCATGGCCTCATCGTAACCATTTCTGTTACTGTCTACCATGGCAAGCAGAGGCTTCATCAGAAGCAGTCTTGGTGACTGGTGTGACAAAAGTGCACAAGATATACTCACCTGTACATTTAGAGCAGGCAATTTATAGCTCAAAGCAGGCAGAAGCAACGTCACAGAAATACATCAGGATTTGATATTTGCTCATTCATGCAGGTGGAGCCTAAAACACTTGGATTTTGCATGGTGGTGACTTCCTTCTTGAGGTTCACTCCATTTTACCCTTTCAGCACAAGCATCAGGGAGTCCTAGTTCTCTTCTCTAAACTGTTTCTTCATATTCTGCTTAGGAGCTAGAAATGATTTTGCTCTTGTTCCTGTGGACCCGACCTAATAAAACAGTGACTCCAATGCTTTCCGTTGTTTCATCAGTTGCTCTCCTGACTTTCTGCTTGTGCAGTGCAGGATCAGCAGGAAGATTGCCCATGCCCTAACTCATAAGCCTTATGCTGGCCTTTCTGCATACAGCAGAATGCTTTTCTTGTTTACCAGACGTTTATGGAAAAATAAATAAATATAGTTCACAAGTACACAAATTTTCATGTAAACTTTATGCCCAACCCCAGATGTGAATACGTGTGCCCCTCTATGTAAAAATGTGCATCGGCGTTGTCTGGTGACTCGGGTAACGACGCTATGTGGGCTTCAGTCATTAGCTGCTAGCTGGAATGTGTTACCATGTGGGCTTTAGCATGTGATCAATAGCAGAGGGTGAGTAGAAAATTAAAGAGAATAAATGAGAGCCATATGCTAAAATATTTTTGCAGAAACCACTCAGTGAGTAATCAAAACTAACACAATCTTTCAGTGCTTGCTCTTGGATAAGTATCTCAGTCCTCAAAATAGAATTTGCTGTATATAGTTCAAAAGAAGGCATAAATATGTATTGTATATATGTGCATGTATATGTGTATATATGCATGTATATATAGATATGATATGACAACCTGTTTTAGAAATGCTTGTGCATGATATGTGAGCTGGAAGAGGCGAGGACAGCTAAAACTCCAGCTCTTCTTGCTAAATTTTATTAACATAGAAATTAATAATTACATCTCTAGATACAATTTAAAAGTATATTTTATAATGCTCCTTAAATTAAAATTCTTTAGTATTATATGTTAGTTAATGAGATAAACCTAAATATTTAGGGGTGTCCCTCTGTTAGTGGAACTGAGAAAGAAAAATATGTATGCACACATCTTTAGCAGAACTCCAAGTGATAGAAGTATTTCATCTCTATTTTAATAACATCAAAGAAAATCTCTAAGGCATTTGGTTTAATGCAAATTAACGAAGATTTGTAATCTGCTGTTTAATTTATTTGTTTTTTTCTTATTAAGGTAATAAGGAAAATATCTGGATGCATATTGATGCAGCCTATGCTGGGAGTGCATTCATCTGCCCTGAATTCAGGCATCTTTTAAATGGAGTGGAGGTGAGTGAAATATTGCTTCTCCAAACACTTGAAAAGGCATAGCAAGAGGTTTTTTGCTTCTTACACATATGCTTTTCCAAAATCTATGGGCATGCTGCACTTCTCTGCAAAATATCTACATATCCTGTTACATTATCAGCATTTATATTTTTTTCAACAGTTCATCTGGCAGGATGCAAGTTACCACAATATGTAAGAATTTGTCATTTGGAATCCCAACTAGTCCCAAAAGTGCATTTCTAGCACCCCAGTGCTACGCTGCCTGCCCACTTCCACCAAAGTTCAACAAACTAATGACCTTATTATGCCTGATTGTTTCCATACATCCTGAGAGACATATAGGGTACAGCCAGCAGTGCTGTGCCTCCAGCAGATAGGGTTTTATGACCAAGATAGAGCTAAATGAAATATTCCCCCAACCGCACTTGTGTTCCTTTTTTTCCCTGCTCCCCAAGCTACTTGGCATTCAGTTCCTTAGATAAGAATACTTCAATTTCCTGCTGTTCCCCTCAGACAGGCAGATAAGTCCTTGTCTTCCACGTCAATGGGGAAAATATTACTGTTTGGTAAAGCCAGAAGTTTAAACACAGCACTGATACGTAGAGACTAATAAAGAAGAGGAGGAAACCCCACCACCCACAACAAATAAAGCCTTTCTTTCTGTCTTTTTTTTTTTTTTAATCAGCAAATTAAGCTTGCTGTAATTTCCTGTGTGGGAATATTTTATTATTATTATTGGTTAGTGAGGGAAATGAAAGAGCATCCCTTGTCTGGGCTTGCATATGTCATTTGTGTCAATATTTAATGACCAAGAGTAAATCTTTACCTTACTTATTACAGGGAAATAGATAGGTAGATGAAAGGATAAATTTTTGGATAGATATCTCTTCTCATGTGAGCAGTTGTAATTTTTTTAACAGATAGGGAAGATGATGGGAAGCAAATGTGAAAAGTGCTAAGTAGTGTTTCCAGAGTCTCCCTTTTGTGTTGCTCGTGATTTTTGCCTTAGAGAAGTCTTTCACACACAATTTCCTTTTCATATACCTGGGGTTCTTTGCATGTCATGCCTAAATAAATGTTAAGTATGGCTGGGCTGTTATTATTTAACATGTGACCATGTATTGTGAATGCTTATTCTGTGCTGTACTTATCTAAACATTAATTTATATTGGACTTCAATAAAAAAAGACTATTCCATTAAAAGAAAATATCTTGGTGATTTAAAAAAAAAAAAAAAAGGTAATTTAATGGCTAGATGAAATTTTATGGATGAGTGTGTGCACAGATTCAGAACTCAATGTATCATTTGTCTCTGCATGAAAGTTTTGTGAAGGTGTGATTCTTGGTTAATACTGAAAATTTAGATAAAAGTAAAAGCTTATCTGCACACCAATACCCCACGATTTAATTACAGTAGATATTAATAGGGTCACATCAGTATGAACATTATAAAGCCATATTAGAGAAGCATATTCATAGTGGATGTATACTCTGTCAATTTGACTACATTATATCATAAGCACATGGATTCTATTATTTTTCATAATTCCCTTTTTTTTTTCCTATTTATTTATCCATTCTCAGTTTGCAGATTCATTTAACTTTAATCCTCACAAATGGCTCCTAGTGAATTTTGACTGCTCTGCAATGTGGTAAGTATTACAGAAAAAATAAGAAACATTACAAAAGAGAAAAAAATCTCATGGTAAAATAGTTTGTTTTTCTAACAGTAGACATTTATTGCTTTAATGAAATTAGGAGTTCTGAATATCTTTAACTTCTGTACTCTATGGCATTCACTCTTTCATTTAATACAAGTTAAAAATAAAAAGTGAATATACTTTTGATTCACATTTTGTTCCAGAGAGAAAGCCTGAAAAGCCTGGGGATTATCTGCTCCATTTTGGGACTGTTTAAAAAAATAAACAGAAAACAAAAACAAAACCAAAAAAACCCTCTGTTGAAAGGGATGCTGCAGTGAACAGCATGCTAAAGGGAGCTTGTTCTCTTTCATAAGATTTCTCTCAGTTTGAGTTCAGATCCTTTCAAAAGTCTTTCCAAAAACATTTGGGATTTGGCTGATAAAAAGCAATTAATTTCAAGAATGACTATTTATGCAATTTTTTACTGATTTTTCAGTGTCACCAGAGGATGGAAGAGACTACATTATGATATAGAAAGATGCCAAAGGAGAGATGAGTAGACTTACTTTGAAACAATGCAAATTGTCATCACAAAGAGAATAGCATTAACAGTGATGCTATTAGGTCACACACTGAAATTTCCTGAATTTAGCATGTTATCACAGTTAATGATGCTTACCAGTAAAGCAGTTTAGCAGTAAATGCAGACTATCCAAATAAAGGAAAACATCAATATCGTTTTGATTAATGAAATTTTCTGCAAAAGTAAAAAAGTCAAAAACTGAGAGTCAGGGAAAAAAATTAAAAATAATACAACAAGAGAATTCACTTTATTTATTAAAAGAAAAAGAGAGGAGAGGAGGAAAAAGCTGAACTTGAAATTATGATTGTTCAGTTGTTTTATGTTAACGTTTGGCTCCTTTAATATATCAACAAAGATGACCAGCACAAATGTGTGTAATATTTGGAAAATACATTTCTGAAAGCAAAAGTTTTCTGTAGATAAGCACTTCAAATTCTCCAAGCAATAATGACATTTTTCTTTTTATTGGAATAAATGGCTTACGTTTTGATCCCGATTCATCAGCAGTGGTAGTGATTAACGTAAGGCCTCAGATACTTCAACACTCATTGTCTCTCTGTCGGACTAGGGAGAAGATGAATTTCTTCCCTAGTTTCTACTATCATTTTCTCATCTTTCAAAAAATTAATATCAAAGTAGCCTCTCTCAGAAATGAGAAAATTTTCTGTCATTCTTTTTTAAGTCTGTAGCACAATTATGAGGCTGAGTCTTGTTCCTACAAGTTTAGCTTCTTATTAATCCTGCTTTCCCCTTTTAACATATTTTAGTGTGGCTACTCACTAAACAAGATATATAAAATATTACTGTCCTTCTGGTTTTGTTTCGATCCCAGGAGAACTCAGCTTCCTTCTAGCAAAGTGTAGACTCTACTGTTAATTTCAAAGAAAGTTGGTAGAGGTTTCAAAGGTGCTTGAGGTGGAAGGGAGAAAAGCCCAAGCTTGAATCTACTGAGGCAGAATATGTAGTCCTTTAGCCATTGGTCTCTCTTTTTGAAGAAAAAAAAAAGGCACTCAAATATTAAAAGAAGTTTTTGATTCCATTAGATAAACCATCTCATAAAAGAATACGTTTCATAAGTACAAAGATTCCATTACAAGTAATCTTAAGAAGTCTTACAAAATATCTCCTCCTCAAAGTTAAACCTTCACAACTACAGCCGTTAACATTTCATTTCAGTAAGACATTTATGTATAGGTTTAATTCACTTAATAAGGAATTAAATATACATTCAAAGTTAAGATTTTTGACTTGAATCCAAATCTTTTGCAAAAAGAAATCTAACTACTCCCAAGGCCCAAGTCCAAAATACACCCTATTATTCACTGTAATCCACTACATGAAAAGGCAAAATTCAGTAGAAATGTAATAATAAGAGATGAAGGGGCCTTTTGAGAAAAAGCAAATGAGAATAACGCGTAGTCCCCTTAGGATCTCTGTGAAGTATCAAACATAATTTTGTACTAGCAAGAAAGTGTTCCAACAATAGTTTGTACCACTGCAAAATTGTGCTGAGCTCCAGCAAAGAAGAGGCTTCTAAATCACACCGGCTCCTCGGCACTTCCTCCAATATTTAAACACTCTCATTTCTTTCCTCTGCAAGCTGATTAAGACAATCCAACCATTAGATCTGTAATGTAATTATATAACTACTTAGTGCAATGTCTGTCACTGATGCCTTTTGGGATTTGGATGCAATTTTGTTTTAAACCTTTTACAAAAAAATTCTCAGACTTCTTAATGTAAGAAGAGAGTGGTCATCTTAAAAAAAAAATATATATAGTTACCTGAGAGAGGCATATCTCCTCTCTCAGGAAATGTGTTGCAGTCCTGTAGAGACTGCCTTAAAACTTTAAGTCAGTTTTGCCCAATCTAATTAATTGTCTGTTTGACTTATTATAAAACAGCAAAAAGGTTTTCCAGAGAGAGTGAAAATAATGATCTTGCAAAGTCTTGGTATTGTTGCTTTTCTGTTGCTCTTTTACGAGTTTAACTTTTGGATGGGAAGGGTTTGTTTAAATACAGAGTCACCTCTTTGCTTATGGTTTTTGTCAGCTGAAAGGGACAGAATAGAGTGATGCTGGTAAGACCTGAAGATGTGCAACCCAAATAAGAAGTCACTTTCACAGGTTTTCAGTGCTTTATTTACTAGGACTTCTATTGTGCACTTACTATTATGAATATTTAACTTGTAAATCTATGTAAATGAAGATCTTAATAGTACTATTAGCATACCATCAAGTTTGTAAAGAATTCTGGTTTACCAATGAAATCTTTGCAATACTTATTGAGGATCCTTCAGTGAACCCCGGTTTATCTGCAAAGAAACTTAACACCTGTTCTGTTCATTGCTGGACTACATAAGCACTTGCTGCAAATAAGTTTAAAAACATAGGACCAAATACAGACCTGGCATATAGATGTGCAATGCAACTGCTTCATATACCTTTATATCCAGGTTTTGGATTTATTTTAGTAATCTTTTTAGCAGTTATTCATGGTTACTAGATTAAAACTTGTGAAGCCCCCAAATGGAACAAATGCCATTAATAATAATAATAATAATAATAATAATAATAATAATAATAACATCAGAGTGATTACTAATGTCATTTTAATAGCAACCTATACATCAGCTCATACTTCATGGGATGACAGCATTTTTATAGCTTCTATAAAATTTACCCATAACATAACCAATGTCTCAGCAGAACAGCTATCTGTTATATTGTTGGATATTGCATATTGCAGGAGAAGGGATGAAACTCATGGTACAACTAATGACATTGCACAGTACAACTAATGATTATTTCAGTATAATGATACTAAAACTTGTGTTTCAGTAGCTCATCTCACAAACAATTAAGCTGAGTATGTCAAAGTCATAAATATATCAAGTGAAAGAGCAGCTTGATAGATAAATGGAACAAGTTCAGGTTTATTCATGATAGAGATCTTATTTAAAGCTGTTGCTAGGTAATAATTTCTTCCTCCTGACAGTAGAAGACTTCTACCATTAAATAATATTATTTTTTTTCACTGTGGGTATTGTGAAGACATATTACTACTTTTCATATGCATAAGCTTACTTATGCATTTAGCAGTTAGGTACTTTCCATACTTGCAGGCAAGTACTTTGTGAACTTTGGTACTCTTCTGAATATTAAAAAGTGAGAGAAGGGCTTTCTGTTTATTTGAATGAGATGTTTAACATGTATAGTTTAGAAGTGGAAGAATGTGGGGTTATGTACTGGTCTGTGCATTCATACAGACCGACTAAAATAGCAGAAATTAAATTTTGATTTAGAACTTTACAATAAAACTTTATAAAAAAAGGATACGCACTAATTCAGAAAAGATTTGGATTTTGGTCATTGAGAGTGATGTCCTCATATTGACATAATTTGTTACTTGGTGAAATATATATATATATGTATAGGCATAGTATAATGATGTAGCAGTCCTTTTTGATTTCTGATTTCTTCTTGTTCAGTGTATACAGAAGACATCATCTGTAGAGGCGTGTCACTCTAACAGATAAAGTGAGGAATAGGCCATCAAAATCTTGACATAATTCCCTGGCAAAACCCGTTTTATCCTCTCTGTATGGGGCACGCTGCCTTTGGAAACTGAGTGCAGTAACGTGCCCCGCAATTTCGTGCTGTGCTGCCGTTTGTCTTTCAACGCAGCCAAGCCACAGTGAAGAGGGAAAGAGGGAAACCTGCCTTGGGACAGGGTGGCTGCTGCCACCAGCCACAGAGCGGAGCCAGGACAAGGCAGCATCCATAAAACCTCCCCACAGCTCCACATGGTGTCCTAAAAAGCCACAGCTCTTCCCACTCGCTTTCTGCTGCAGTATTTGCAAAGCAGCTTCTGTTCCCTGCAGGCAGGCGTTGGTGTTGCTGTGGCTGCTCGCCTGTGCCGGTGCGAGGGTCTGCCACTATGAAAAGGTCTCTCGTGCCTGCTTGGTGCCTGGTTCGCACCACGCCATCGCCCGCTGCCCGTGGCTGCCGAGCGCTGAGCTTCCTGCGTGCGGGCGCAGCGCCAGTGCAGCTGTGCAAGCGCGGCGCCCGCCCCGCAAAGGGCACGGGCTGCGCCCAGGAAACGTGCCCGTGACGGCCTTGAGTTTCCCTCCGTAAACACATGGAATCCCCCTCCACTTCTAGGGGAAATTTGAGCCTTTAAATAGGTATTGCTTAATTTTCTCAATGCATTTCCCTTTTTTTCATACAGGGTGAAAAGAAGATTGGATTTAACAGGTGCCTTTAAATTAGAGCCTCTCTACCTGCAGCATCACCACCAGGAGTCTGGTAATTTTATGATTAAATAAGATAATCATTATTTTAGTTGAACACTGATATTTAATGGAAAAAGATGATTAAAATGAAAATTAAAATACTTTAAAACTACCTAAGTGGTTTAGGAACCATCTCCATTTCCAAAGTGTGTTAGAGAGGTAAGCTTGTTAAAGTGCTTCCCATGCGTCTGGTGGGATTTTCAGTTGATATGCAAAGCAATTAAGAGAAAGCCATTTTAAGAAGAGTTAAAGTGATACTTTTGTTTTGGGATTTCCCCAGCTCTAGATTTAACCCTGACTCGTGCATGAGTGTTGAGGAAATTTTCTGGAAAGTCTTTTGGAAGTGAAGTGCTGTGTGTCTGTCCCTAGCCCTGCTTTCCCCAACGTATCTTTCACTAGAACGGTTCCTTTACCATTTTTAATCATTTATCACTGTTTCAACCACTTCCTAAGCCTGTGACCTTTTTTTTTCATGGCTATACAGGCTCTGATTCAAATTTTCAGTTTTGCATGTGTCAGGAGCAAATGTTCCCTGAATCTGTAGAGTGAGCTGTGTCTGATAAGTGTGCTCTCTTTTGCATGCCAGCTCCTGGGGACACGATCCTGTCCCTGAAATACTTGGGACATTCTGTCTTGTATTGACTGTAGCAATGGCCGTAAGTGCAGCCTATCAGTCTCCACAGAACAGGATTCCTCAGAAGATGCTCACAAAGTACTTGGAGGTTTTAGGCCCTGCACAAAGTTCCTCCACGAACTTGCGTTGCTCTTGGCACATATCTAGCAACTGCAGAAGGTCATTTGCCATCCTGAAGCCTCTTTGGTTTTATGTTTGCTTGATAACTGACTAACTGTGAAGTCACAGCGGTGCAGAGCCAACATGTGGCACCTGCTTATTCATAACGGTCTCAAAAGGGGCATCTCCTCCCAGTGAATGTTCTTTTCATTCACCTTATGCCTTGTTTTTCCTGGAGTTGCTCATCATCTGTGTTCAAAAGTATGTCCCAAGCTCTTTTCTGTTCTCTCTGTTATGGCCACTAACTCCTTGATATTTAAATTAATCCCGTCCAGAGAATTTCAGCATTCACTATAAAGTGCTAGGCATAATGGAACCCTGTGCCTTAATCCTGAACTGGCAGAAACTCCCCTTTTTTTCCTTTTCTGAATCTCCAAGCAAAGCAATTAGAACAATAAACACTAAGATGCACTGGCTCTGGAGCTGAGGTTCACTCTCCGAAGGTTAGAATCGCTACGAAAAAAGCATGTGCTTCTTTAGTTTGCCTTTTTTAAATGAAAAACACAAATTATGGTAATTACTTTTGAATCACTGGCTCTTACTTCCCATACACAGTAAATGTTTCTCTTGAGGAGAGAAGCATCCAACTGTAGTTGGAGTGAAAATATGTTCTTGTGACAAGTGAGGGTGCCGATACCATAACCTTAGGTCTTCCCCAGATTAAATCACACCCAAAGAAAATAAAACCTTCCTTAATATTAGCTTCTTTCAGTGGTGCCACTTACTTGACCTGAGAGCCTTCCCTCCCCAGTTGGATAAGTTCAGTCTTTGTCTTGTCTTCACTAGCTGTGGTAGTATGTTATGTGATCTGGACATAATGATCCCGCACAGGTCAGCAGGTTATTAGTAGTCTAGAGACGCTAAGTTTTTCTATGCCCTCTTCCCATTTGCTAGCAATTTTCCAAAGAGCTGGACAAGACTTTTTCAAATGCAAATGTCTTTAGTTGAACTGCTAAATCCAATCCACACTTATGCCTCCAGTGAAAATGGCCAGATATGCAAAGGTGCTAGGCTGTTACAGTCCCTATTGATCTTGGGGTGATTTATGGGATGTCAGCACTCCTGGAAATCAGACTCGTCTGATGGAGGGCCTTAGTTTCTCAACTGAGTATGTCTCAGGTCGGAGAATTCCCACCATGGTTTACAAGGCAAATGAAGTGGCATTTTTGAACCCACTCATCTCTCACTCAAGAATTTAAATGAGCGGAAAAATATATCTATCTGTGAGCAATTACTCTTAATAACCATATGGCAATTATGTGTGCCCCCAAGGGGAAAGTCTTTATTTTGTCATTAATTATAATTTTGTGTGATTTGCATCATCACACCAGGAAGATTATACTAGCTTGCCTGGCAACCCTGGATATAGGTCAAATCCTAATGGCACTGCTAGAAGAATGCAGCTTTATAGTCTATTGTGAGTGCCGCATATGCTCCCACAATTCAGTTCCTCCTGGTTAAATACAGATGTAAGAATAAAGCTTGTAATCAAGGACTAATCATTGATTGCATTCTGCTTCACAGCTTGTGAAAGGCGGTGTTGTGGATCATTAGACGCAGCCCGTTACAGGAGCGTAGGATTATTTATCTATCACCAGTTGCTTCACTCTTTGCTACCAGCCTTTCAGCTCTCAGAAAAATGGCTGCTCTGGTGCAGAAGACCATGAATGTTACCAAATTACCTTGATGCTCAGCTAAGACAAAAGTGGTGACCTCCTGAAGCCAGGAACAGGTTAATGATTGCTTGGGACTTCCTCCTGCCCCTAGTAAATACCTAAGGAAAAAGTTATTGAAGCAAATGGGTATATATTGCAGGAAAAGGGAAGGATCATGTGTTCTCCTCTTTTTTTGACAGTGTACATGAGACAGTATTGGCAAAAGAACTCAGAGCTCAGAAAATACTCTTGTTATCTTTCCCTGGAAAATATGAAGCCTGGGAATAAAACACATTACATACACTCATCAAATTCACAAGCCATAGTTCCACGTAGTAGCTTGTGAAGCTAATTCCAGGAGCACTCAGATGGCATTTTCTCATGAAACTTAAGCACATATTTTCTACTGAAGCGTCTACTCCGCTGCAGTAGAATAATAAAGTTAAGCAGATTCCCCAAAAAAATGCTTTAGATTAAGTCTGTTCTAATTTCTGTCACTGTCTTCCTGCAAGTAATTCAGTGTTACATTATAGTTTCCTTTACTGTACGGTCAGTTTAATTAGCTGATTTGAAGGAAAGGTAGACGTATTTTGAGCCTGCATACTGTTATAAAAGACAACTAAAATGCCTTCTGCCTGTCACCCCAGATTGTTTTGTGGCTTGGTTAATCGGCATTTATAAGGCACTTGGACTGCATCAAGCGAAAAGCCATAAAAATGCAAAATAATATTTTTCAAATGCAAGAAAACACCAGTTCTCAGCTAAATTTTCCCATCACTTATTGGACATATTAAAAAAATTGGCAACAAATGCACAAATAAATAAAGTGCTCAGAAGTATGTTCTTTCTAAGAAAGTTATCAGCTCCTCTGGGGTGCAGAGGGTGACAATTTCACAGCAGAGAGTGAGTGATGAATGAGTTCCAAAATTCTACAAACTTTTTCAAACAAGTTAATAAAATCTCTTTCATCGACTATTCCTTTGCCACATAAGAGGAAGGGAAACACAGGATTCAGTCTGAAATATAGTTGAGAATAAATACTGTAAGCTTTTTTTTTCCTAAAAACTTAGTTTGTTATTGCTGTATTCTCACCAGCTGAGTTTAAGCACCCTGTTTTAGTATGCTGCTAAATATTCCATGAAATATTTACTGGTCCTATAGGCACTGAGGATGCTGAAGTTTGCAGCAAACATGCCGCATGGCTAGGGGTAGCTTTTCATTGCAGTTTGAATAATTGCAAATTTTGCCTCTTAAGATAAAGAAATGTGAACATTTTTTTCTTTAACTTTCAGGCCTTGTAACAGATTACCGGGTAAGTACAACATCAAAGAAATAATTGGTATTACTCTTTTGCATACACTGGTATTTCCAGAACGGTTATACTTTTCTCTTTCAGTACTCTCATAACCTCCAATCCTTTGCTTTATTTCTAGGAAGGAGGCTCAGGTAGCCTCCTGTTCTTGGCATTCCTGAAGCCAGTAAAAGCTAAAACTCAAATCCTCTTTATTTGAGAAAAAAAAAATTTTGGATAGGTGTCAACTCAAGATTTAGGCAAAATAAATAATTTCCTAAAGATTTACTTTTCCTTAACCTAGTGAATAAGTGTGTTTGTTGTTGTTGCTATTGTTCTTTAATATGTATGTGTACCCATTTCAACCTTGACAGTAGAAATGCATTTGTTTCCAAATGGGAAATGGGTCCATCATTCTGCAATGACAATGCTAGCGCACATGTGTGAACAACCTAATGTTTGGGGACTGCTAAGACTTTATTTTCTTCTAAAGTTCCCAAAGATTTATTTTTTGTCTTTCATTCTGACAGCAGCCCTCTCTTCCACTTTTCATGGGGGAATGCTGGGTATTAGCAGTCATGCTGGGGCATTGGCAGAAACAGATGTTTCTGGTGGTATCTGGCCCACCTCCAGCAGATGCCCGTAGGATGAGGCAAGGTGGTGGTGCCTTTCAAAGCCAGTGTCAGGGGTATCACTGCAAGGGTGGCTACTAACGCGGGTGCCCTCCCTTCTTCTTGGCTTGCAGCACTGGCAAATCCCCCTGGGGAGGAGGTTCCGCTCCCTGAAGCTCTGGTTCGTGCTGCGGATGTACGGGGTGACGGGCCTGCAGGAGCACATCCGCAAGGTGACCCCAGCTCGCGTCTCGCGTAGCGTGCAGTGGGGTGGGCAGGAAGGCGAGCTCATACCTGCCGTGGTTCCTCAGCTTCTGTACCGATGGGAAGCACAGGCAACGCTTTGGGTCAGCCCTGCTCAACAGCAGAGCTGCTCGCTGGCCTCCTGTAGGGTCACAGTTTCACGTCGTGGCGGGATCCCAACCACGAGGCGATTTCTGTTAATCTCTGGGAAAGAAAAAAATCGAGGAACGTGGAATTTATGAAATGTAGAACCAAATTTCCCTCTCGGTTTAAACCAAAGCACATTAGTGGTTTTACTGAGGGGGGAAAAAAAAGAGACATTCATTATCTCTTGATTTTACTAATGGGCATATGTTGATAGTATGTTTAGATTATGCTTAAAGTTGTTGGGTGGTATTTTATGATACAATAACATACTGATCATTTATGCTTATCCTTTAAATGATAATTTATGTTTAGTTTTCTTTTTCCTGTTCAAAACAGACTTCTTTTTTAAGAAGGATGTGCTCAATTTACAGTTTGTTAGCATTGCTATGAATATGTACTAAGTTTATTGATGTGAAGAGAGGTGCAGTAAAATGACACATTAGCTGATAATTCACTGGAAATTTAAGGAAATTTATATACTTTTAATCAGACTTTCTTTGTACAGCCACGTTTTACGTGCTAAGTGGCTGACATTTTCAGTGATGAGGAGATTCTGACCTGAAATAGAACAAACACTGAATATGCTTGAGAAGCCACCATATTTGCTGTATGATGAGCAGGATTCTCTGGTGAAAACCAAAGATATCTGCAACTACTTGTTTACAATATTTTCTGATTTTTGTTGTTTGTTTCTTTTAAAATCCCACAAAAAAATTTTTTTTTGTTTTGCTTTAATAATATGTTTAAAGAAAAAGTTATTTGTTGTCTACAGCACACTATATCAAAATGACTGGATGCTCCCTGCAACCTGGCATTTACTTGTACTGAAGAAGACATTTAGGGACTAAAATATTCTTGGGCGATGACTTTGATTTAGATACAGTTATTCTTTCTTTCTAAAACCTTCCAGTGGTAAAGGGAAGGGCAGTCACCTCTCCAGAATTTGGAGAGGGGAAAACGCAAGTGTCAGAGGTAGGTTCCAGAGACATGGGGGAGATGTACAAGGAGGGCGACAACAGGCTCGTGGCAAACACGCAGGGGTGGTGTCAGTGTGAAACCCCAGGTGTACCTGGCCCGTCTGAAAGCAGCCCATGGAAATGTGCATCATATGAGAGCGCTCGGAAGTCATTTGAGAAATTCGGAAGGTTTTGGATGTGATCCCAGGAGCATTTCAACTCAGAGGACACTCTGTAGGTTCAGAAGAAATCAGTGCATGACATCCTTCTTTTCTCACCAAGGATAATGAATTTCATTAAAACAATAACAGCAGAGATCAAGACACTGCAGCTGTGCAGAGCAGCAGTGCCGGGGTGGCATTTCAGTGGGGGTTGCCTTAGTCCAAATGGCTGTTGAGAAGACTGGGCTGCACTTTGGTTCAGACTGCAGTGTGAGCTAAAGCGGGCAGAGGGGTAGCACCTAGGGAAAGGAAAAGATGAGGTGATCAAGGCCAGGCGGTTCGTGTACCTGCATGTATGTGTTACTTTGCTCTGAGGCTTCGGAAACGTTCCCATCAAAGGCTCCTTTAGGCCTCTAAGGATTTGCCCCACAACCAGTATTCATTTGAAGCACTTCTATGCAGGAACCCATATATAAAACACAGGTGTGTGTGTGTACGCATGCATATATGAACCTTTTATATATATATATATATATATGGACCAATTTTTAATGCATCAGAAGTTTACCACTCTCTTTAGTGATTATGTAAGAATTTTCCTTAATCGGGAATAATCACATGATTTTTTTTCCCGTCTCCTCACTACAAAAAGACTCCGGTGATTTATTTCCCTGAGACAGTGACACTCAAAAATTCCCCCTAAGCTCCTTCCCTTCCATTAGCCAAACTTCCCTAAGAGAAGGGCGGCCACCTCATTCCCGCTTCCCGAGGTCCTGAAGGCCTGTGGTATTCCCGGCTCAGGCTGCTTTGCACACATACAGTGGAAAAAGCGGGTTGCCTTTGACCTATCCCCCCTTCCTCTCCTTCCTTTGAGGGTGCTTGGTTCTCGAAGAGCGTTGTGCAACCGCAGCCTGCCCGCGTGACGCGAGAGGCTGGAGGAGGGAAACTGCACTTAACTGTGTTAATAACGTTTAGTAGTGTTCAAAATAATGTTTAACTGTGTCGGGTTTAGCTCGGCCGGGCCGGTGAGGCTGCAGCCCGCCTCGCGGTGCCGAGGCGCAGCCCCGGGGTGACCGCGCAGCAGAGCCCAACGCGACCGGGAAGCCTCCTTTAGGCGCTTCCTCCAGCCGCGTTTTGTAAAGCATAAGGCATTTGGTGCCCTCCAGTGGTTTGACAAATTACTCATAAAGGCTTACTATGGATAAAATTAGTTGTGCCCATATACAAATATATATTTGTATATTCTCTATATATTTGAATATTCTCTATTTTCCTTGCTTTTACTTCTTCTGAAGTCCTGAAAAACTCATTAGTGAAAGAATTGGACATAAATACCTGCTAAGTAAGGTATAGTGAGAACTCAGAGTTTCCTTGTACAAACTACTTGCAATGAGACAATTTTTTTTGTTTGCTTTTATTCAGTTTTTACTGCAGCCAACTTAGATTGAGTTCAAATGGTAATTAAATGCATGCAGTTGCTGAGATTCTGCTCTGCTCTCACTCGGTGTGAAACTTTTTATGGTCGTGATTTCCGAGACCTGGTAACATGATCTGTGAAGTTCTGCATGGCTGTCTGTGTAAGAAAGACATAAATTTGGTTAATGCTATAGAACATTACGGTAGGAGAGGATAGTAAAAGATTGTTGCAGCATGTATGCATGCTTCATATTTTTTATGTGCACTTATGTGTATAAGTTTAAGACTGTATACATATAATTCTGGTCAGTTTTCATGGCTGTAAACATGCTATTTTTATTAGCATAATATACAAATGCTTTAGGAGGGATTGGGTGTTTTATTGATCTTAGTCCTGACTGAGAGACGTTTCAGTCTAATTTAAGAGGCAGAAGATAAATAGATACAGCAAACAGCAGAAAGGAAGTGGTAACAAGAGTGTTTACATAGGCTGTCAACATGTCTGACTTGAAAGTTTTTGAATCTATATTTTGAATCAGTATAAATGTTTTTCTATTTTAAGAAATAAGAAAACATCAGAATACTAAAATTAGGACAGCAAATTTTTTTTTTCCTGTAATTTCCATTTTTCCTTGTTCTTGCTTTCTGGAAAAAAAAAAGGTTCTTATGAGATGGAACAGTCCACATTTAGCCTTGGCCCCAAATGAAGTTTTTATTTTGGCCTTATTACTTTTCCTTGAATTTTTGGAAGTGGATAGCAGAGGTTTAATGTCCCTTTTTTTGATCAGACTACTGTCTTTTTTTTGCTTTTCAACTTACCCCGAGCACCCTCAGACAAGTCAGCAAGTTCTCCCCTTCTTCAGTTATATTGTCACTTATACCAAAAAAGCATATTGTAATGCTTTTGTTGTTTTCTACTCAAATTTTGATCCTTGTATAAGTCTGTTAGCTCCTGCTTTCCTCCCATAGTAACATTTGGACTTTTTAGCTACTCTCAAGCAAAACTGTGAGTGGTAGAAGACCTAAACAGCAATTATTAATATTACTTACTGTCAATATGGCAGCACACAGGTATGAAGCTGCTCCTGAACATTTCCTGATGAAACGCAGCGGTGGTGCCTGAGGTAGACTGAGCATCTAACACAGTAACTGCTCAGTTACCTCTGCAAGTCCCGGACGGGGTGCGAGTTAGCGCGAGCAGGTGGCTCTATGTGAGACCTGACACGTAGCAGAAGGGGGAAAGGAGACCAGGAAAGGAAGCCATTTAGCAGCATTTTTGTCCTGATGAATTAGACTGATACAATGTACATACTGTTGTTGTCTCCCCAGCATGTGAGGCTGTCACACCAGTTTGAACACTTGGTGCTTCAGGACGAACGGTTTGAGATCTGCGCCGAGGTCATCCTGGGACTAGTCTGCTTCCGGCTGAAGGTAAGGCAGCGAAGGCCTCCCCTTCCTCGGCCACCGTGTACAGCAAAGCACAACGTGGGGTTACAGCTAACCCATGTCCTCGCTGTGTTTTAAAGATGGTAAGGGAGGCTCACATAGACCAAAGCAGATCAAGGAAGGAAGCTTAAGACAAAACTTCTTAAAATTTAACCAAATGATTAAGAGAAATTCAAGCATATGAGGATATGGAAATGTATAAGCAAGACTCACAGGTCTTAGCTCTACTGAATAATCATGTAAAATGACTGTTACTTTGCAGTCTTCATTTATTTTTAATTCTGAATTGATTGGTAAAATTGGTGTTTTCATTAACAACTGGTGTTTTCATTAATAAGCAGAGTAGCTGTACTAGCAGGCAAAGTACTTTTTTGAGAGAGAACTTAACAAAACTATGACAAATGTTACATTTGTAACAGTCTGAAGTATAGATTTCAAATCTTTCATTTTAATTTTTAGGGCCAATATTGATCCATGTGCCTTGGATGCAGTTGGAGTAGATGGGACTGTTCCATTGAAATTAAGAGTGGTTCTATGCTAAAGCCATTCATACTGCTCAGAATGAACCTGATTTTTAACTTGTAGTTGTCTTATGGGTTTACTTATTGAAAAGAATGAGTAACCTACAAAATCCTTTTATATTTATGGTATGCATATGTCTGTATATCTGAATATACACACACGGTATATAGTAGATGTTTCTGGTCATGTTAATTTTGTATGTATGTATATCATATACAGTTTATGTAAAAATATTAATTGACCAGAAACATGTAGTATGTGAAAGCAGACAACATCCATCATATATTAAGTTTAAAGTAGTAGCTTGTTGTTGTTCTTTTCTTTAAAAAAAGCATTTAAAATTTTAAAATCTTTGAGCAAATTGGGCAAATTGAAACAAGTTACAGATAAGAACAGGTTGCATGACAGCCTAGGCTCCCAGTTACCCTTGGTCCTGGTCCCAGTTTGTTTGTTTGCCAGATGTGATCCTTTTGACCTTCCATTCCCTCAAATTCCTAAATGGACCAACTCCATTAATGCAGAGACCTTCCTATGCACTCAGAGCATAAGGGCTGCTGGGAGGATTCACTTGTTTAACTGAACATTGAAAAGTGCAAAAAACTGATTTAATAGAGGAGCTGCTAACTAGTGCCTCCGTGCAGAGCTGGACCGCAGCCCTGAATCTGCACAACAATAAAAACAGCACTGCTGTTTCCTAGTTCACCTGATACCTAAGTGAGTTCTTCAACTTTTCTGAGGGTTCACAAGCATGTCGCGGCTCCCTCTGGGTTATGCGGTGTTCCTTTTCACAGAATCTTTTCTCAGTTGTTCAGTTGCCCCAGTTACTGAGTTTGGTGCACTCTAATGAATCATTGACAATGAGGGTTACAGTAAACGGTAAAAGCAAATGTTTTCATTTGGATTTTGATGTTTAAAATGATTTGCATGTTAAAAAAAGAAAGAAGTGATCTGCTGCTAGAGGAACAGGTGAGTTACATACTGTGGAGTTCTTTCAGTCAGTGGAAACCTGAAAATAATTTTTTCTGTGCTAACAAGACCTTTTTGAAGATCTTGAGGCATATGTTCTGTGGCCCCTATTGCTCCGTAGCAAGATGCTGCTCTCTCACGTGGAACAAGCAACCAGTGAGTTTTGCAGGTCCAGGGACAGCTGTTAGTCACGCTCTACATTTACTTTAAGAGAGCAGTCCTGGTGAAGCAGAGCATAGCAACATAGGAATTGTCACATTTGATCAGACCAGTGGTTCATCTGTATCTGGGCACCTGTCCCTTGTGCTCCAGAGAAAGAAAGAAGATCTGCAGGGAGAGAAAATCATACTGCAGTAGGTAAATGCTGAATACCTGGCTAAGAAACTTTTGAAAAAGTTGTGGAATAAAGTTGGGATTCTTCTGAACTCCAGGGCTGAAGCAGTGCTGACTTTGTATCACTTGCCCTCCCTGTCCAAAAATGGAAAACAAAACTAACAGATTTTAAAATTAATAGTTGTTTATGATTGCTTTTGTTTTTCCTTTTTAAATCACTTTTTAAACATCTTCCTGTGTTCTTTATAAGTCACATTAAAATATACCTTAGAAGTAGAATACTTATGATTTTTATATAGTTTTATAAGTTATGTATTATATAGATGTATTGTTTATGTATTTTATAGAAGTTACATATACACAAGGACAGGGGACTTGAACTGTAATGCCAAAAAAAAAATGTAGCAATGGTTTTCCTTCCTTTGACTGAGCAGAAAAAGGATTGAGAAATCCCTTTTTTCCCTTTTTTTTTTTTTTTTTTTAACTTAACTGTAACTTTTAATTCTTTGGCTTTCACCTTCCTGAGCAGACTAATAACCTGTGATTTCCATGATAACTATCTCATCAAATGCCAAGGAAAGAATCTGGTGTCATGCCAAAGGGTTAACTCTTGGCTTCTCCACCATGTCTGCACAGGAGTACAAGCCAAGCTAGTCATTTCTCCAAGGGGATGAGAATATTTAGAGAGTGTGTATCAGAGCTGACAGATTCAATCAGAGCTGGCCTCTAGCTTCCCAGAGCTCCGGGAGAGAATCAGTCCCGGCTACATCAATGTGATGTGACACCTGAGCGTCGCAGAGGCCCCCAGGTGCAGCTGTGAGAGTGGAACAGGAGATACAGGAACCGTCCTCGTCCTGCTGCTCACGCCTGCCAAAGGCACTAACTTAACATCATCATGTAACTGCTTGTGTTGCCTGCATGGCAGTGACAGGCCTTCAATATCAAAGCTAAGGATCATTGCTTTACTAATGGTTTACCTTTGGTGAGAAAGCAATCTATTATTGTCACGAGAGGTTGGCCTGTACTGATGAAAAAGAAACCGTAAACCACCATGGTTAGTCTCTTTATTTTAGGTTACAGCATTCATGATACCTCACAAAAGTTGCAAGAAGATATCTTGCTATATATCTTGCTATATCTGAGACAGCAGGGATATATCCTGCTATCTCAGACCCTAATCCAAATTCCCTAAAAATTCATGCCAAGTCAGAAGCACTAATTTGACTTGGGATCATCTCTGGTTGGAATATGATCCACACACGAGGACAGAATACATTTCCCCTCTGTGCCACTGGGAACTCTCTCCCTTAGGCTCTATTTTCACATGTAAAAGGCTAAGCAGGCAGGCTCCAGCTGTGTAGATTTGGCAAAGCACGTACCCTGATGGCGAGGTTTTCAAGAAGACCTATGGCCACTACCGTGAGAGGACAGCTGCCGGGCACGTTGCAGAAAGATTTGTTCATTTTCAGGGCTCACTAAGGGAACATCAGAGCTCTCAGCCTCCCTCGCAGTCCTGTGTCACCAGCAAGATAACAAATGAGTGAAGGGTAAAATTATAGCACTCGGAGCTTACACAGTATATCCAAAGCTACTATGGCAAAATGCCCAGAAAAGCTGAAGCCATCTTTCAGGCTGCTGATACAAAATTAGATGGGCAGCTTCCTCTAATTTGGGTAACAAAGACTAAGACAGGCAGTTAGGACATTATCCTGCATTGCTAAATCAGACAAAAATCCCAAGGTGCTGTAGCCTTTTGAGTAAGGTTTTCATTTAAAATCTGAGTTAGTTGGTTTTGGAAGCCTGATGACACCTTTAGTTTTATTCTCCAGTGCTGATAAACATAAAATGGGAAAGCCACTAATTCAACATTAGCTGAATCTGCAATAGAATTTGTACTCCCCTGTGCAATCCGTTTCTATTAGGATTTTGTATTGGAAGTATGTAATTCCTCTGACGGAAATCCTCACAGTTGGTATTTGAGCACGAAGGAACGTGACTATGTTGCAAGGGGACAGAATTTAATCACGCATGTTGAGTCGCGGGCACCTTCTGTAAGATCCTTCCATGTCTACCCTGTTTTTAACTGAATGCAGAAACAAAGCGTGATGTTTGTTTGCAGTGGGAGGATCCGTTTACCACATTTCTAGGATCCCAGACAAAGGCTCTGTTCTCTCTTCCTATAAAACCTGATAGGCTGCAGCAGATTACTATTTCTTTACTAAGGGTAAGATTTTCACCTTCATAGTCAAGAGGCTCTCTAATAGGAGCCTTGCTTAAGTGAGGACTGAAGATTTGCTTTGCAAAGGTTAGTATAGTTCACTGCCTCCCATGTGTGTTTGATTAGGTCTGAGAAAAGTGTAATGAAATGGATGAAATAATGAATGCTTTTAAATAAGGCAAGCATAGCTCATGTCCTTAGGTCACGAAAAAAGCTTCGGTATCAAAGGGGCTTCAGTGTGAACAGTGCTTTTTAAGCACAGTTAATATATAAACCTCTTTGTGGCTGGAAAAAAAAACAAAAAAAAAAATCTTTTGAGCCATCATCTCATAATCTTGGGATGGCAAAGCACTGAGAGACTTGAGCTGTGAGAGGAGAAAGTGGCTGCATGTCACTGGTGCTGCTCTGGCTTGGCTGCTCGGTGGGATGTGTGTGTTCCAGATGAGCTTCTGAAATTCACCTCCCTGTCTGTTGAATTACAATTGTTCCAGGGCTCAAATGAACTAAATAAGGCACTTCTAAAGAGCATAAACGACGCCAAGAGGATTCATCTGGTCCCATGCCACCTGCGAGACAAGTTTGTGCTCCGCTTTGCCATTTGCTCCCGCACCGTGGAATCCGCCCACGTGGAGTTCGCCTGGCAGCACATCTCACAGCTGGCAACGGAGCTCCTGGAAACACGGCAGCCCGGCCAGCAACGCCAGGAGCGGTGCTGAAAAGCAGCGGCTGGGATGCAGTTAACGGGCTTGCCCTGTGTCGCCACAGTTTGTTTTAGGGGCAAGTGGGAAAGCCAAATTGTGCGAGGAGAAAATCCCTAAGTGTTGTCATATAGCCCAGCTGTATTTATTAGCAAAATCATTGCCAGCAAGTTGTGTTGTGACCTTTGTCATCAATTCTACATATCCCCAAAAGATCATCTGCAGGATTTATTGCTATGTTTCATTTATCTTAATCTTTCCCTTCCATTGTTCTTTTATGTTTGAATGTACACTGAACAACTTCCCAAACTGATGAGTTTCCTTCCTGTATCCCATGCAATGTGCTTTCTGCATCCATGAAGTTACGTGTGTGCACTGGGACAGTTAGTTTGGCACAAAGTCTGCTTCTATCCAGCAGCTTTCCAGAAGGGATAAAGGAAGCAGACTGTGGACCAGGTAGATTTTTTTTCTTAGTTAGTAGCTGATTGCTGTTTCTTTAAAGAGCTGATTTCATGTTTAGCAGATGAAGCAAAACATGACAAATGAATCCTGCAAAAACAAATAACATTGCAGCAGGTGAGGCAGCCATTCCACAAATACTGCTCTCAGCTACATCATCAGTTATGTTGATAATATTGTTATCTTCAGCAGGACTGATTTGAAATTAAGGCTTTCTGTAGTAGCACAGTACAACAAATTTGAGCTGAACAGAACTGAAAAGGTTGAACTTTCACATTATGAAAACTTGAAAATCCTGGAGTTGGAGAAAACCTCCACCTTCTGTATGAGACAGGCCAATATTTAGTGTGTGAAGTACATGAACAAGAATCAAGGGGGGAAAAAAAAGAGAAATCAGATTCTGGCCAAAGCTCTGAGAGAGTAAATCCAGGATAATTCCCCTGAAATGAAATGGAGTTGCTTTGGGTTTATGCAACTGCAAGTGAAATTAAAACCTGACTAACAGGAATTGGAAAAGAATTGTGTAATGTCAATGATCAGCACCCTGAACCTCGGGGGCTTTGAGCAGATCCTCTCCACGCAAACCCGGGGAGGACGAACCCTCCTCGCCTGCGGAAGCCCCCGGCCGCCGCGGGGACGGGACGTGCGCAGGACGCGCGCCCAAGGCCGGGCTCGGTGACACTGCCCGGGAGGGCAGCCGAGGTCCCAGGGCACCTTTGTGGGAAAGTGTCACCAAAACAACGTTCAGCTGCACCTTTTTCTGCACACGGGATGCCATTTTGGGAGGAGGCTCTTGTCCAGATACCAAAGTTCCTTTTGGCAAAGAATTGAATGTAAGGGTTAGGTTAAAACATTATGAATAGAGTTGTTTGTTTATAAAGAAGTGATTTAAGCATACCTTTAATGACGAGTGGAGACAAGACCCACAGAATTACATTTCCCTATAACTAGCACAATACAGAAATCTAAATTTCATAGTTGCACTTTTTTTCCTGAAATTCTGGGATGATTTGAATCTGTAATCAAGGATGGTCTATTTAGTAGTCTGTTATGTTCTCTTGTCCTAGGACATACTAAAAAAAAATCTGGGCTATAATAATCAACTGGAACAGAAATGTTGAAAATAATGTTTTTGTAAGAAAAGCATAAGCGGTGTTTCTGTTCTGTGGTTGTGCAACATATCTTTAAGTGAAATGATTTCTGGTGGTGAACACTATTTATGAATAGTTAATATGTCAACCTGGATCTATTGTGCCTTGTGTCTGTGCTGATTAATACTGTTTGATGTTAATTATGAAATCTTGGAATTGCACTTTAGTAGTATATCCGGATCTGAAACAAGACAGTGCAACTACTAGAAACAGAAATCATTTTTTTTCAGTAACTATACAGATTTTTTTTTTCAATTAGTACAATGCTAGTACAATATTTACATCCTTACTAATAATGACAGATTTTATTTTATTACTGATAAAATATTGAAAAGATATGAATTTATCAACTTATTGCCAACAAATTCTGGACTGCATTACAATTATTAAAGTTCTAATTTATTCTTGATTTCATTAAAGGACTCTGTTGAAGGCTGGTGTGTTTGCTGTCAGCTGCAGTGCCGTGTCTGATGAGCGGTCCTCGCGTTGCCCTTGGCTTAAACCGTGGTCTGACCCTTTGCACCGCGTGTACGCTCCAAGTGCTCACAGACAGGAGCAGGCGAGAAGCAGGGTTAGGGTTTAGGGTTAGGGAAGCACCTTTGCCTGGAAGCTTGGGATGGGGACAGTGGTGGTGGTGGTGGGGACAAAGCCAGTCGCGGGGCAGTGTTTAGCAGTACGTGCCTTTAAGAGCCGACAAGAAAATTATTCGGACGTGTGGTGCTTTTTCGTTGTGAGCTGTGGAGTTTCTCTCACACCTGCCCATGAAGCCTGTTAACCAAACACCGGGCTTTCACTGACCGCTGCAATAAACGAGATCAGCGTGGCGCCCGCTGCCTGTCTCCTGGTGTTGACCAAGGCTTTCCCACGTCATTCCCGCCGGACAGGCCTCTCCTGGCTGAACCTCCCAGGGGTTCCCCTCGCAGCCGCGCCGGGAGCCGCTCCGTTTCCACCGTTACTGACTTGCACTCGGTGCGTCCTGTCCTTGCAACGCGCTGCTTCGCCTGGGGCGGTTCTTGGGACGTTTCCTCTTCGGCCGCCCAGTAGTTGCACTCCACAACGCCGGCGCACGGCCGGTCCCCGCTGCAGGCCTTCCCCGCCGCCCGCGGCCGGCGCGGGCAGCCCTGCCGCGCTGCGCTCCACTCCTGCCGCGGCCCCCACGGGGCACCCGCCCGCGGGTGCTTCCCCAGCTGCCCAGAGGCCGCTGCCCCGGCCCGCGTCCCTCCTCACACCCGCCCTCTCCGCAGCGCCACACGCGACCCCTCCCGCTCTTAACACGGCCCCTCCCCTCTCCCCTCCCCCCTCCCCATTGGAGGGCGCGCACCTCCCTCGCAGCCAATAGGCGGGGGGGAAGGCCGCGCGCAGGCCGCGGCCGCCAATCCCTGGCGGGCGCCCTCACAAGCGGGCCAGCCCCGCGGCTGACGTGCGGGCAGCGGCCCTTCCCGCCCCTCGACTGCTCTCCCTCCCTCCCGCGTTCCCATTGGTTCCTTGGCCCAGGGCCTTGCTTCCCGATTGGCCGACAGGGAGGGGGCGGGGCCTCGCGGCAGAGCGCGCGGGACGCCGCGGGGGCGCCCGGCCGGTGGGTGCGCGCGGCGGGAGCGGCCGCGGGGGGCGGGGGGGCTGGGGTGGCGGCCGGCGCGTGACGGGGTCACCCCTTCCCCCCGCCCCCCGCCCACGGGAGGCCGTTGGTGGCCGTTGAACCGCCCTCCACCATGCCGCTGTTAACGGGGCCGTTAACGGCCCGCGTGCGGAGGAGTGAGGCCTGGTGCGGGGAGGGGGCTCGTCTCCTGGGGGGAGCTGGAGAGAACAGGATGTCGGAAGACCTCTGCGGAGAAGAATCTGATTAAGATCAAAAATGGGACACAATATCCACCTCATGGGGGACGTCGTAAGGGGACAGAGTTGTTCGGTGGCAAAGGGCTGTCACATGCTTGGAGGTTTTGTTAATTCTGCAGTCATTTCTAAGCACTCTCTGTTCGGTCAGTTACCACTAAGTGTGGGAATCAGCTATTAAAACTGAAGGTACCTGTTCTACAGGGGCAGAGTTTAATTCCTTTCAGTTCATCTGTTACTCGATGTGGTTCAGAATGAGAGCTTCACTCAGAGCTGTGGGAACAATTAGTGACCTGTTGAGAGATGATGGCTGGTTTTCGGTGCCACGTTCCAGATAGTGTAGCGTTACTGGAAACTCTCATGTAAGCAGCTAACCTTGTATTTAGCTCCTCTCTGAACCTGTATCTTGTGTTTCATAAGATGCTCTTGAATTGACGCTTGCAAGAAAAAGTGATGGGCACAGAAGGAGAGGAGCAGTTTGGAGAGTAGAGCTACCTCGGGATGATCTTGAGCAGGAAGAAAACTGTTTTACTGGGCCCCTGTCAAAGGCGGGGCCCATGGAAAAGTCACTGCTGTTTGGTGTGGAGGAGGCAGGAGAAGTGGCAGAGAGGGCTGGGCCCTCCACCTGTTAGTCGCCCATCACACGAGATGGAACTTGCACCTCACTCCGACAGGTGCGCCGTGAAACTGGAGCACAGCATGTAGCATAGCGTGTAGCATAGCGACTGTTCAGTAAACTGTTCAAGTGTTAGGAAGGAAATTACTCCAATTTAATGAGACTATAATACTTCAGAAGTTGCCAGTGTGAGGTTGTAAAGTGATGATTCATCCTGAAAGATGTTCTGATTTTTCTAAACAGCTCTATAAAGTTGGGTTTAAGATTAAACCCAAATAGTTTGTCTTCTTCTTATCACCTGCGTATGTCCTCTTTTCTTACCTAGATTATCCTGTCTGTTGTGGCGGACGGATGCAGTCACAGACCCAAGACTTTTCTGAGAGCAAATAGAGAGGAAATCCCCCACAATATTCCTCTGATCCCTCTCCACTCTTGTTCTGAGCACCCTTACATGAGTGTGCATGCTTGCATAGCTCACAGCTGACTCCAGAGAGGACTGTGAGGCGTGCTCTGGGACTTTTACTCTCTTCCCGTGTTTGTGTTTTCAGAAGAAGTGCAGAGTAGATAGAACTGTGCTCAAACTGCTTTTGCTTTAAGTATGTACTTTACCCCCAAATCACAAAACAACTTGAGGTTCAAAAGAGAAATCAGAATTTGATGCATTTCAGTCATTTCATCTATTAAACAAATGACATATTTGTTTAATGTCATTAACAAATGGCATGTTAATTAAATTGCCTTTTGGGGGCAGATCAAAAGATGGGAATTACTGTGCGCGAGGAGCACAGGATAAACTCTTTTGAGGTAGCTGTTCCTTATTTTGTATGTGCCTGTGTATCTTCTGAGATCATTCACTCTTGACTGTAAAAAACATTTTTGTCTATGACCACACTGCAGAGAAAAAGTTCTTTAAAATTTTATTTTCAAACCATTTTTTTTCAAACCTAGTAAGTGTTTCTTACTAGCTAGATATTATCTTGTATATTTTTTAAAGTCAAAAATGGTTGAAGGAATTTAAGTTCTGCTTTCTTCAGATGAAAACAAACACCACTCTGAAAAGGCGAGCTGTTTCTTTCTTTGGAATCTAAAATGGAAAGGTTTTGTAAGGTTCACAGTGAAATAAATGGTTTTAACTGCTTGTTAGGAGTCTAAATTCCATTGCCCTCCCCCACATATATTGCACACAGTTTTATTAGTTTTGTTGTTCATTTTTTACTGCTGTCGCTGTAACGGATTTTGTCATTTGCACAGTGATCTGTAGTGTATTCTTATGCTGCACCGTGCAGTATTCTCTCCAGTAAGAGTAAAAACACTGCTGATTTCTCTTAACAAGATCAATTTTTGTTTGACCATCTGCTACCATTCACAGGAGACCTGTGAGTAGAAGCAAAGTTTTTTTTTCCTTTTGAACAACGAAGTAAAGAGAACCTCTGCCTTAAGGGCTTTATACCATACATCTCCTCCTTTCTTAAAACTGATGAAATGACTGGCCAAGGGACAAAAGGGCCAAGGGATTGCACTCTGAGTTAAAATTTTCATTTATATGTATTTTTGAAAGGGGGAAGCTGCCAAAATAAGTAGCTGTGAAGTTTGTTGCTGTAACAACTGGGCTTTTGCTTATGTTTCAGTGTTGGTGATGGAGAACCGCTCCCACAGCACCGTGCACCTGAGCGACTGGCAGAAAAGTTACTTTGCTATTACCTCTGGCAGCTGCACACCCGGCCAGAAGGCAGATGGATATCGTGCCCAGATCCTGCGTATTCAGTATGCATGGGCAAACTCTGAGATCTCTCAGGTCTGCGCTGCCGACCTGTTCAAAAAATACGCAGAGAAATACTCTGCGATTATTGACTCTGACAACATAGAGACTGGCTTGAATAACTATGCGGAGAACATTTTGACTTTGGCAAAGTGTCAGCAAAATGACAGTGACAAGTGGCAATCCGCCTTGACAACAGAGAATGTATTTGAGTTGAAGTGTGTGCAGGAGAGGATGCAAACTGGCAGAAGAGTCCCGAGCTCTCAGATGGCCCCAGCAGATGCCGTTGTCCTGGCTGAGAAAGGGGTCAGTGCCTCTGCCGCTCCGGGCCTCCCAAAACTCACCGTCTTGGGCAGTGCGGCAGAGAACGACCTCGGTGCTGGCTCATCAAAACGGGCAGGTCAGGCGCCCAACCTCCTCGAGCAGCCCTTGTCTTCAAGGTCTCTGCAAAGCGGCGAGCCTCCTGTGACCAAAACTGCAGACGTGTTTCCTGCCTTGCCTGCTTCCTTTGGGGAACCCGTTCAGGCAGGTGTGCAGGCAACTCCGCTCTTTGGAAGTAAAGATGCAGCAGGGAGCGGTTCTCTGAAAGCCTCCAATCACTCTGGTGATGGGCAAAATTGGTCTCTTTCCAATCAGTCAGCTGTGCATGTGTGGTCTGCAAATTCTGGGAAAAGAAAAGCATTTTATAACGTGGCTGAGGAAAGTGGCACTGGGCTGGCTGGCCTCGCTCCGTACAAGGCCTCTGGCAGTACAGAAGCCAGCAGTTCCTCCGGGAGCGCAAGCAAAAGGGAGGAGGGCAGCGCTCCGGGCTTTAGAACGGCCAAGGAGCAGCTCTGGGTGGATCAGCAGAAGAAGCCTCCAAGTGGATCCCAGCGTGCACCAATCTCCTCATTTGGAGGTGTAAAAAAATCCCTGGGTGCAGGCAGGTCTCGGGGGCCGTTTGGCAAGTTTGTCTCTCCAGTTGCGAGACAAGACGGCAGTGACAATGGAGGAGCTCAGGGTAAACCCCCTGCGAGGACATCTGAGGAGCCAGCGCTTCCCGTGGACGAGCGGCTCAAAAACATAGAGCCCAGAATGGTTGAGCTCATCATGCACGAGATCGTGGACCACGGGCCCCCCGTGAGCTGGGATGACATCGCCGGCGTCGACTTTGCCAAAGCCACGATTCAGGAGATAGTGGTGTGGCCCATGCTGAGGCCAGACATCTTTACTGGGCTGCGCGGCCCTCCGAAGGGGATCCTCCTCTTCGGCCCCCCCGGGACTGGCAAGACTCTGATCGGCAAGTGCATTGCGTGCCAGTCCGGGGCCACGTTCTTCAGCATCAGCGCCTCTTCCCTCACCTCCAAGTGGGTGGGCGAGGGGGAGAAGATGGTCCGTGCGCTGTTCGCTGTGGCACGATGCCAGCAGCCCGCGGTTATTTTCATTGACGAGATCGATTCTCTACTGTCCCAGCGGGGAGATGGGGAGCATGAGTCTTCGAGAAGAATAAAAACGGAATTTCTGGTGCAGTTAGACGGAGCAACGACCTCCTCTGAAGACCGGGTGCTGGTGGTGGGAGCAACAAACCGGCCCCAGGAAATTGATGAGGCTGCCCGGAGGAGGCTGGTGAAGAGGCTTTACATCCCCCTGCCTGAAGCCCCCGCACGGAAGCAGATGATTACGCGGCTCATGTCTCGCGAGCACTGCTGCCTCAGTGAGGGCGAAATCGAGCTCATAGTGAGGAAGTCGCATGGGTTTTCGGGGGCAGACGTGACGCAGCTCTGCCGAGAAGCTTCTCTGGGCCCTATCCGCAGTCTCCAGTCACTGGATATCACCACGGTTGTGGCAGACCAAGTGCGGCCCATCGCTTTCCTGGACTTCGAGAGTGCCTTCAAAACAGTGCGGCCCAGCGTCTCCACCAAAGACCTCGAGCTGTACGAAACCTGGAACCAGACGTTTGGCTGCGGCAGATAGTGGCGTTGGGGCTGCTGAGCAGAAACCTCTCCTTCACACTGGCTCATGTTAGAGCCCTGGGATGAGATGAGCTTAAAGCCTGTGCCCCTGTCTTGTCCGCAGGAGCCGTGAATGGGGCCTGCGTGTGAAGCTCAAAGTGAAGGCAGGTGCTTCACTGGGGAGCCTCAGTCCTACCCACCTGCAGAGGAGGGACAGGCTGGGGTTGATGCGTGGGTTGCACTGGGGTGGATTTGGTGCTGCCGGATGTGCTGGAAGAGGTGCCGTCCTGTCTGTGTGCACGTTGTTACTCCCACGGAGGGACAGACCTCAGCTCGAGAGAGCACCTGCTTTGGCTATAGCAGGCCGGGGAGGGGAAGTCCTGTGCCCTAAAGTCCACTGGGTTCCACTACTTTTGCAAAAAATTAATAAAAATGGTAAACTTCATAACTAAGTTGTACATTCTGTTCTTGCCTAAGGAGCTGCACTGCAATCTGTTCACGTACCCTGTCCATCCCTGGCGGTGCACAGAGCTGCTGCAGCTCCAGTCAGCAGTTTTCCCTGGAGAACTTTCATTGCTGGGGCAGAACTGGCTACCCTGGTAGCTGTGCTTTATTTCCAGTTTCTCTGAAGTACCCTCTACTAGGGGAGATGCAGAGCTCAAAAGCTTCTCTTCAGATTTTTATAAAGGCAGGTAAATTATTGATGCTGCTTAGCTAAAAGTTTTTCAGTTGGGATGTTAACTGTAGTGAGCCTGGACTTGAGAATAATTTTAAAAACTTCAGCATTCCGTAGAGCTCACCCCAATTTAAATATAAATTTTGTTCTACTTTCAGTGTGCGGGTTTAAAAAAAATAGATTGTTTTACAGAAAATTCTGCAAAATTTCTGTGCAAAAAATTATCTGAAATTAATTAAATTTTTGAAAATCTCAAAGTAATGAAAATACAGCAATTATGTCCTTTTGTAAGAATAAATATGCTACTTGGCCCGAAGGGATCAATTTTTGTGCAACCTGGGTGAAGATTATGGGCTTAAGTTTGTATCAATAATGTTGATTAAATTTGTGTCAATAACGTTGAGTCAAAGAAGACTCAACTCTTAACAAGTCTAGTATTGCAAGGTGACTAAACCTGCTGTAGGTAAGATTTCTACTTTTTCCAAAGATCTCAGACCCTAATAAAAACACGTTCTCTTAAATCTATCGTCTAAGACAAATGAATGAAAATCTCAGGAAATTTTAGTTGGTTAATACCTCCCAAGCATTTCTCGAGGGTGCTACAACTCTGTATCGTTAAGTAATTGCCTTTTGTATGCTGGCCCTGGCCCTGGTGTGCTATGTGAGCGTGCTGTGTCCACGTGTGTATCCAAATATGCCTGTATTTAATAGCAACAGGGGTCTATTGAAAGGAGCAGCAGGAATGCACCTGCAAATGGAGGGTAAAGGCCTCCTAGCAGGAGGAAGGCCGGGAGAGAAACGCGGCACCGCTCTGCGTGTCTCCTGCAGGACGGACCCAGTGCAAGGGAGAAGGTAGAGCAGGAGTAGGCAGCATCTTTGCTCTTCCACTCGGATTTGTGTTACTTGTTGCTTAGTATTCTCCTGAGTTGCACCAGTGGGTTTTAGTTTCTGACAACGTGCCAGGGAACGTGAAAGGGAAATGTGCCAGGTGGGGCTTTTTACCTTCCTCTCCTTCTGCTGCGGCCAGTTCCGCTGTCTGTTCGACCATTTTGCAGTATTGTGGCTTTCCTCTGGACTCTGCAGTCAGCAGCACTTTTAATACCAGCCTGAAGCGTGTTTCATTACCTACTGCAGCAATGCCCCCTAAAATGAGAGATTGGATCACCAGGAGCATAATTGCACAAAATAGAGAAAATTGCACTGAAATAGGACATGATTGTAATTTAAGGGAAATGGTGCAGACAAATCCACTTTAATGGATCCGCTCGGTTTATGCAGAAACCTGCGCTTCACCGTTTATTCCTTTTGGGTGGCTGAGCTGAGTTGGAAGAGATGGAGGACTTCCCTCCGGTTTTGTGCTTTGGTAACGTGCCCAGTCTCCTAGTTCCTCTTCAACAGAGTTAAATAATTTCTGTGGTGCTGGAAAGGTGAGCTCTTATTAATAATTAAGGCAATACAGGCTGTGTTCATTTTCTCAGTGTGTCTTTTATTTCAGTTGACTAAATTGTCTCAGACCAGGCTGAATTTTCATTTACAGGTAACGGCAGCAACGAGAGTAGGGGAAAAGCTGATGAAGCAGCAACGACCATCTTTCCCTAATAGCAAGTGGGTGGAAAATGGACCAGCCTGAGAGCATCGGTGAGACTGTACAACTGAAATAGGGCAATTTCTCTCTTATTGAAATTCTAAAGCTACCACCAAACTTGCATGTCCTTAGAACAGAACAAGCCAAACAAGCAAAAGACAACTTTTCTTAATAAAAAAATATAATTTTGATGCCAATGGAAGATCACTATTGGTGACTACTTTTATTTATCAAGAAGAAGCTTTAAATCAACAAATGGTGCTTGTAAGTTCACCTTGCTTTGAGTTCGAAATAAAAGTTCAGACTTGGGATGCTTTTGGAAGAAACCTTATAAATAGTTTTCTTAACTAAAAAGATGCCTGGAGCAGAATTCACATCCAGGTAACTACAGTGTCTAGTGAAGAGGCTGACAGAGAAATCCAGTCTCTTATATTTTTTATTACTGTTTTTATGCATATCTGACATTTCTCTATCTTGGCATGACTGGAGTCATTGATCAGGCAAGGAGAAAATGGGAACCTTCAACTATTCCAGCTTCCCTTTCCCTGAGCAGGGAGAATGTGTAAATCAAAGCTTTTCATCAGAGCCACCTAAGAAAAACTTTCACAAGCCGAAGTTTTCCTCAAATGACGCTGGAATAAAAATCTGGTTTTATATTAGTTTGCCTGCCTTTGGAACTGAAATTTTCTGTGGACTTTGTGAAGTGGAATAGACGGCTATCACAGAATCAAACTCTGCTAAAGAAAATCACTACTGTGAAAAACTATCTGGGGTGATTTTACATTTGCAGTCAGGAAGGGAAAAAAAAGTATTTTTTTAATCCTTTTTTTTATTCATTCTTTTAGGAAGTCACAAAATTCCTTGTAAAAATTTCTAACAGGCTTTTAAAGAGTTTGGCTCTTCTTGTAGGTTAGAATGTAATGAGAGATGAAGTTGTCTTACTTGAGGCTTCTGCTTTTATCAAGTAGCATTTTTTTTTTTACTCTGTTTATTGATAGTATTAAAAAATTCTCTGGTAATGGTTTATCTACAGGCAAGGGAAGGGAGGTTTTTGTCAGTCACGATGGTCTTTCTAGCAGAACCTTTTGCATATAGAATCAGATAAGCAATAAGACTCGCCAGTTAGAAACAGTGCTCAGAGGGTGATCAAGACTTTCCTCCTCTCCTTTCCAATAAATGGTTTTGTTTGGCATCAGTTTCATGTGGAAAATCCTGGTTTCTCCAAGCTATTCTGGTGCTATCTAGTCCAGAATTTAACATCAAACTGAGAAAAAAAAAATCAAAAAGAAACAATAAAAAAGTTTGAAATAAGCTTTGGGGGATTTCATTAGACGTAAAGATGAAAATAAACATGCACACTTTGAAGTCGTTTGGCTATGTGATATCTTGCCATATCTGTTAATAGCTTAACTTCACATAAAAGTGTACATCTAGCAGTAATTACATAAAATTGGAAAAGAAAAATCAAGAAGAGCTCTGCTTCGAAGAAGGCAGAAGCAGAAACCCCAGGCTGGTTTATCTACATCTAGATTGAGGAAGAGGCAGAAAACATGCCCTTAGTGATAAGTGTAGGAGGTGATAGCAAATTTGTTCCTACTATCTGCGATTAGTCTGGTATTTCCTGAACATCCCTTAGGGATCTTCACAGCAATTTCAGTTTATAAATTTTAATCTATAAATTAAAAAAGGTACCACTTGCTTAATGTGGTAGTTTACTGTCATATGGCAATTAAGACTTGTTGACTGACAAATACTAAATGTGATAATAGAAGTCTTTCCAAAATGAGGAGCTTCACACACATGGTTGCAAGGGAACTGTAGGTTGTTTTTTTTTTTTTTTTTGGAAAAAAACCCCCAAATTTCATCCATTAAAAATACTTAATAATATTGTATCAGTAAATGAGGCAATTTAGAAGCTAGGACAGGTGGAGGCGCCGTGCTTTGCTGCTGAGTGATGCTAGCAGCCAAGCATGCTGCGCGGCAGCAGAGAAGGGATGCTTAGTGGAAAGGCAAGCGTTCAGGGCAGGCTGAGAGGCTGAAGGAAGCCTCGCTCAGCCTTTAAGAGGCAGCGCTGGCCACAGCAAACCCTCTCCATTCCTAGTAACATCAGCCTTCTCAAGAAAAAGGCAAGCATTTGGAGTGCTGCCTTGGTGTGGTTTTTTTTTTTTTTTTTTAATAAAGCTTGCCACCAGATGGAGATCTTTTCCCAGAGAAATCCACCTGATTTCTGAAGGAAAGCCCAAGGGCAGCAAAAGTTACGTTTCCTTGTTTTTTCACTTAAGATCATTCAGTATTAATGACTTGTACTGGCAATTTGTTAAGCACTGCTCTTGAGCAGTTGCTGGTTTGCAGGGTGCATTTTGATTTTTCACAAGTTTGGGGCAGGGGAAGGATGGAAGAGGAAGAAGGGAGGGAGTTTTGAAAAGTAGCCTGACACCTCTGGGACTCTCTGCTTAGCAAAGATGGTTTTTCTGTTTTTGTTTTTGTTCCTTTTTTTTTTTTTTTTTTTTTTTTTTTTATGATACGGCGAGCACCGAAATCTAGTCTCTTTCCTACACGACGCTCTTAGAGTCTTTTTTTGTTTCTTTTTTTTTTTTTTTTTTCTATTTATTTTACTCTGTTTCACAGTCCTTGATATTAGGGTTGCACAAACTGGTGAGCACCCCGATGTGATGTTTTTGTCAGGATCTTTGGTGTTAGGAATTGACTCTGTAACAGCGAAATAAATGAGCAGATGGGAGTTATCTCCCAGGTTTGAAGATACTGAAAGTAATGCATAGAAATTCAGGGTGTATCAGGTAGGTAATAGGAGCTGAATCCAATTAGTTCCACAGTCTCGATTCATTTGAGTCCGGGTTGACAACAAATGGCATTTGAAGCCCCCTTCTAGTCGTCTCACAAATCAGAGTCCTTGATGAAACCCTAACAGCTCCGAGCCTCCTGAACTCACTACAACACCAGTGAAGGGACCTTCTCTCCGCAAATTCCACAGGATTTCAGAGCCCCCAGAAGGTCAACTCCTACATGAAGTTACCTAGCTAACTTTCTGCGTGATCCCTCCGCTCGTGTTGCACTGGCTCGTCGGGGCAGGGCGGGGCGGCGACTCGTGGCTCCGGGTGCCACCGTTTGTGGTAGGCGCCGGCCGTGGAGCGTTTCGGCGACAAAAGAAACCGCTTGAGTGACTTGTGAACATCAAACCCGGGCAGGTTTTCCGGGAGAAAAATTAAGCCCCTTGAGCATGCTAAAGTTGAAAATTGAAAATCTCTTATGCATCTGATCATTAGTCATAAAAGAGCATATGCATTTGAATACAGGTGGCTAATACTGCTTTACTGTCTCAAGTCCTACTGTTTCTCACTTCCCTGCTTGGTGGCTCAGATGCTCCGCAGCCACTTTACATTGATTCCTAGCAGTGTTTTTAAAGGAAGCAAGGGCTAATAGCTTGGAGTCTCACTTTCTGCCCGCAACAGGAAGTAGGTGCCCAGTGAGTGCAAGAGCTTGTGTTCAGCGATGTCCATGTCGAACGGGTGGACTCAGTCCTCAGGAAGGTCGCACCACGTGGCATCTCCCTGGAAGGGACAGGCTGGGGGCAAGCAGGGTGCAAGCGCAGCCTGCACGTCTCTAAAGGAGCCATCCTCTCACAGACAAGTGCCCTGAGAGGAGCGAGGCGCTTGGGAGAGGAGGCGGTGATAACGTCTCCCCCTCGTTCCTTCCTATGGGGCTGAGCTTGCTGCTCCCAGTGTCTCGCTAAGGATGTCTGCGGAGCAGAACGAGGTCTGTAGGGCCACTGCATGGCCATACATGGCTGTGCCATACAGGGCCACCGCACGGCTGTACTGCGCAGTGTGACTGTCCTGTAACTCGGGGGAGCGGGATCCACTGCCGATCCACCTACTCCATTTCTGTGTCTCTGGCGGGCTGGTACCACTCACTGCTCTCGGGGCCCACAAAGTTGTTGTACAGTATTTCAGAACTTCCACAAGTCCATCTGAGATGACTCTTCTTCTTCTGATACATAGACCAAGTTAACATGAGGCTACCGTGAAAAGAAGAAGCAATCCCTTTTCTGAAATGTGCGTGTCTGCAGGACCAGTTTCCAGGCCTACTTTTTGTACTGTTTGTATGCTCATTATATGAGGTCCTTGTTCTTTTTCTTTTTTTTTACATTTTTACTGAAATAAATGAACCTTTTTAGAAGGGTAACTGCAAAAAGAAGTTTAGCATCATTGCTTCCGATGTTTTCCTGATCCACAGGCAGGTGGATCACGATCAAAAAAGCCAAGAATGAGCAAGATACAATTTTCTGAAGATTTTTTTTTAAAGTTTTATTTTACTGACCTTAAACACCTTTTTATATTGCGTGCATTTAGCCTCGCCTCTCTTCGCGCCCCTGCTCTCTCTGTGCGTGTTGTTTCTGAGTGTCTCCCTTGCAGCTACGTGCTGGCAGCCACGCCGCGGTGGGGCCGGAGCCGCGAGTGCCCCAGGGCTGCGGACGCCCCGGTGCATGGGGCAGCCTCACGTCCCAGGGTGGCGTGTGCCCCTCTGCGAGGCTGCTGCAGCGCATGCAGGGTCTGCGATGCCGCCTGCCCCACTCTGCCCAGCGCTGCACAGCCAGCCACCTTCAGTGGGGCCCTTCCTGTGCCGGAAACACCCTGTGTGGGGAAGCGGCAGAAGGATCCCCCCAGACTAGTCTCAGGAAGCAGGCACACTGGGAGAGGTTGGTGGCGAGGCTGTGCATTGGCCACCTCTGGGAACTCGGTTATTCCTCAGACGAGCTGGAACGGGAAAAACCCCAAGTACTATTAGGGCGTCTATCTTATGGGGAAAGACGAGGTGAGCTGGGCCTCTTTAGCCTGGAGAAGAGAGGACTGAGAGGGGACCTAATCAATATATATAAGCAAGGGGAGAATGCGGGGGGGGCAAACTCTTCTCGGTGGTGGCCAGTGACAGGACAAGGGGTAATGGGCACAAGTTGAAACACAGGCAGTTCCATCTCCATGTGAGAAGGAACTTCTTTCCTGTGAGGGTGGCAGAGCCCTGGAACAGGCTGCCCAGAGAGGCTGTGGAGTCTCCTTCTCTGGAGATCTTCCAAATCCACCTGGATGCCACCCTGTGCCCTGTGCTCTGGGTGTCCCTGCTGGAGCAGGGGGGTTGGACTGGATGATCTCTAGAGGTCCCTTCCAACCTCAACCATTCTGTGATTCTGTGATGACCTCAGAAGCTGCTGAAAACCGTGAGCCCATGCAGCTGTGCGTGTTGGCTTGGGGTTGTGCAGTGGAGGGCCTTGGTCCCCTGTTCCTGTCCATCTCCCGGAGCTGCAAAACGATGTGATTCTCTGTTCCCACTGCACCCGCAATTGCAGCTTGCTTAAGGTTATTGCAACCTAGGTCTGGAGTTGCGTGAAAAGAGTGAAGTATTGCTATAATGATTATAATAGTCCAAATTGTGTAAGTGTCCAGAGGCTGAGTAGCAAATGCATGCACCACAGGAGCACGTGGAAAGGATGGTTTTTCAAGTAGGATATTTCTCTAATTGCAAAGGAAATTAGGTAAGCAGTTTATGTAGGAGAAGCAGAACCAAAAGGAAAGCTCTTAGCTTTCCCCTGTGTGCACACAGTTTCTCTCCAGAGAAGCTGCGGTGATCCTGCAAAACTAGACAAGGAGGGTGTAACATGTCCTTCCCTATTTTCTGGAAATCCCACCCTCTTTCCACAGCTTATCTGAAGTTTCTATTCTGCACGCTGGTATTTGTGCAGTTTCCAGCAAACTTTATGTTTCATATGGTAAACTAGCCTGCTAACTAAATCCAGCATACTTTTCCTTTTCTATGGAGCACCCTATTTTCACTGCTAGGGGATGGACTTTTTTGCTATCCTCCTGGGAGTTTTGTTGTTGTCGTCGTTGTTGTTGTTGTTTATTTTTCTTGAGATAGTTAGGATGAGGAATAGGCGAAATAGGGTGGTTTTGCACTGTTTTCTTTTGCTTTTAAGGCTGAGAAGAGGATGCCAATTTGCTGATTTTGATTGTCACCATAAAAGCAGTTTTGAGAACCTCATTTTATGTCTATAGGAAAGCTGACAAAAGGTCTGCAGGTCCCTGCATCAATCGGAGGGCTGCTTTTGCAGTAGTGTTTTCCATTTTACCTGTGCATCATTTAAAGACATTTGAGTGCCAGAAGTCATCTGACTACAATTAATTGTGGAAACGGTTATGTATGTTTGGTCAGAATAATATGAAATTTTAGATACGAGGTAAGAATCCTTGGTAACAGAGAAATGCCAGGGAGACTGGCGACTCTTGGCTCTGTTGCAAGTTATTCGATACTGTGAAGGACCCGGACACGTATAGTGTAAGCACACTCACATACACACAGATGTAATCCAGAGACTTAGATTGGGGCCATTTTTACAGCTCTAGGAATGAGGGCAGGGGCCGGCCAGGGTGGATTCCTGAATTTACTGCCCTTTTTAGTTAGCAGTTGTAGAATAAGTGAATATTGAAGTATAACGAGGATAAGCAAGTATAGAAAACCCGACTGCCGGTCTTGATTTTGTCAGTAACTCACTGCATGATCTTGTTTAAGAAATTTAGGCTTTCTTTACCACAATTTCCCTATTAAGAAAGGGGTGGAGGATCTAATAATTTCATGTTTGACAAGCGGGTTTTACGTTTCAAGATAGTCAAGAGACCAACTCCTCTATAGTGTAAAAGGCATGCAACTATTAAGACTGGTAAGATCAGATTTTCCTTGAAATGCACTGGTTTTGGCCTGCCTTATTTCTGTGGTAATAACCCATATGGAAGAGAGTAGTTTCTTTCTTCATCACTGCTGAACTTGGTGTGTTAAATTTTCCACACAATATTCTCCTACCCATCATTTCCCTGCTGCTGGCCTTATCACTTCTTGCACATTTTTCCCTACCTTAAGTGTCCTAACTGTGGTCAGTCATCAGGAACTACTTAACAAAACTCAAACACATCCCTAGAGCCTTTTTCTTCTGGTTGGGGTTTGGAGTTTTGTAGGATGTCCTTAATTTTGGGCTGCCTCACCTGTTAATACTTATTTTTCACTCTTTTCTTAAAACCACCCCTGTGTTTCTTCCTGTGCGTTTCTACTATTTTTCGAGATGAGATCAGGTCAGTTAGGCACCGAGTGACTTGGCAGCAGGCTGCTGTGGACACATGCGCTGCAGGAGCTTTCGTCCGAGCGTGTTCCTAGTCAGGTTTCGCTTATTCAGGTTGACTCTGGTTCCTTCGGTCTCCCGGCAGGTACAGTCACAGCACCGGAGTTAGTCAGACCTTTCTGAGCGTTTTCATTTGTCTCTCGGACTGCCTACATTTACCAGGGACCTGGTGAGGCAGATGGCTCCAGAGCAGAAGTAATCATTCTAGTTTGCAACAGGTCTTAATGAGTCCCAAAAAAACCCCTCCATGCATGTGGTAAGTGCATTTCCCATGTGCATTCGCTTCAGACTATGCAAATAAAATACTATATATATTGTTAGACTGTATTCATATGAATTTCATGGCTGGATGCAATGCAGAAATGAGAGTTTACAAATGTCTGTTCCAGAGTAAGGCTTCTGAGGGGTAAATCTCAAATGTGCAGTGCTAAAAAATCCAAAAGTAAAATGTATGTGGCAGTGCTTCTGTCGGTGCCTGCTAAGCTGTGTTTCTCAGCAAGCTCTTGCTCAGCAAGCTCTTGCTCCCTCTTCCTTTACTCTGTTCTTGCACAGTGCAGGATGCTCCTCTAGTCTCACCTGCTGCCATGCATGGGAATCTCCGTTGGACCATGCAGGTATATATTTGTATAATAAAACTATCAGTGAGACAGAACTGCAGTGTTTGAATCTGGACCCAGACTTCTTGGGTTCCTTCCTCCTGGGAAGGAGCTCGAAGCGGGTTTACCTGAGGCCTGATGACATGATGGTTACAGACTTTCCATGACACGATGATTATGGACTTTCTATGGAAAATCAGGGGCCACTGGAATTAGCCACTAAGGTCTTCAGTGAGTCCACGCAGAGGGGGATTTTGGCCCTGGAGGCTTCAGTAGGGAGCGGACAGGCCCCTGTCCGCATCACCGCTTTCCCTAGGAAGTACCAAAGAAGAAGCTCAGGCAAACAGTAAGTTCCAAATTAAAATTTAATCTGGCTGAACACTGAGTGGGAAACAAGAAGTGAAAACTGTCAGCGGTGCCCAGATCCATTCAGATCGCTGCTAGAGGGACGGTTTTGATACCAAATTATCCCTGTTATGCAAATTTCCTCACCAACCGGCTGGTTCCCGGCTGCGCGCGGGGAGAAGCAGCGGCCACATCTGCTTCCCGTTTCGCCCTCTCGGAGCCGAGCCATCTGTGCGGCCCCGTCGCGCGCGCCCGGCCTGCGCCGCGCTGATTAACTTCCTCACCCGCCGGCCCCGCGCGCGCTCCGCTGCGACGGGCAGGTTTTCTTTTCCCCTCCGTTCCCCCCCGTTTCTAACTGCTTGCAAAGCAGGGCCCTGGCGGCTCGGCGGGGGGCAGGAAGGGCTTGGCTCGTGTGATTTGCAGCGCCCGCCGCGGCCACCCCTCTATCGCGCGCACGCTCCGCGCGTGTGCTTGGCACAGATAAAAGCGGGAATCGTGCCGCTGCCCGCGGCATCCTTTAAAGCAGTGAGGGCTGACTTGAAATAAACAAAGAAACATGAACAAAGGAAGGGGGTAAACAAAGGCAAAGAGGTGAGCGCAAGGCTCGCTGCAGCCCACGGGAGCCGGGTCACTGGGCGAGGGGCTTGGATTCCCCCGTGCTGCGGCGCTCCTTTTCCTGGGTCATATGGAAGTGATGCACAAGGGCCCGCACCGAGGGCTCTCGCTCACGCGCCCTTGTCTTTCTGATGGGAAAAAGTTATTCCTGTTTTCAAGGGAACTCTGAATTTGGCCCCTCCTTTCACTGAACAGCCATCTCGTGGCCCCTGGGCAGGGTTTTCAGCAGTACCGCATGGCCGCAGCTCCCAGAGGCTTGAATGGGAATCAGGGCCTAGGCAAGCAACAGGAAAGGTGGGCCAAAAAACCTCCCTGCGTTCTCAGCAGGTGAGACAGATGCTGAGGCTCCTTTTCAACATTTTAAACTTCCGCTCCCTACTGCATTTCATGATGCACCAGGGCCAGCATTTGTTCTCTGCCCCATTTTTCCCTCCAGACACGCAGTAGATTGTGTTTCATGGTGGCAGACAGGGCTCAGTTGCTCCATGGCAGGCAGCGAGGCCCTGGAGCACCAGCTCTCCAGGCACACCAGGAACAGGTTGTTTTGTTTTGGTTTGTTTTGTTTTTTTTCCAGAAATCAAAAGTTTGGATTTCCACTTGCAGCATTTTCAGCTTTCAGTTTGTCACATCTCCTTGAAAATTTGAACCTTTCACTGAAACCTCTTTTCTCTCCTAGACCCGGGGCCAGCTCTACTCACAAGCTGCTAAAAACAATGTAATGCCTGCACTGGTGCTCACAAGTTTTCCTCTATAAAATATGGAAGGCGTGTGCTTGATTTTTAATAGACAAAAAAGCAAGAAAGAAAAAAAAGGGAATTGTTGCCTTATCAGATCTGTGTGCTCTGAGTCTGTCTCCGAGTTCTCGTTTTGATATCTCCTAAGGGAGTATGGGGTGTTCTCATGAACTTCTTGCTTACAAAGACTTGCAAAGAAAATGTTGACTGCTGGACACGTCCAGAACTGGTTTGATGTTTTTGAGGCTCACGTGCTGATTGGGAAGCGTGTCTGGGGGCACAGGGCTGAAAACTGTCCTCGTGTTTGTGTCTACGTAAGACTTCACGTCTTTGAACCTACAGCAGTTCCTGATGTAACCTGTGCAAGATGAGGGACTAGCTAAAAGCAGAAATAAAGATGATTTCAAGGAACGTCCTTGAAACCTGCCAGATATGCGGGGTATGTTTCAGCTACACAAGCTTTCACTTAAATCTGTAGATGCCTCTACTGAACCTCAAGGATTTAATAATATTGACTGAAAATTATTATATCCGATCTAGTTCTGTGCTTGGTATTTGAGGACTTGCAGTTGCCTTCCTGGGGAGCCACCTGCGGAAGCAGAAGTTTGTAGTTCATCTTGTTTGCTAAAGCTGTCTGCTATGATGCATAAAAGAAATGAATGCATGGAAACCTCTCTTCTTAAAGAGGGGCTGTTGTTCATGATCAATCACAGTATCATGTATCGCAGTAACTTGAAAAAAATCTAGATTTTGGGAACCTGTTAGAGTTGCTCATTAGGTTTTTTAAAATTATTTTTCCTTCCTCTCATTTCGTTCACAAGGTGTCACCAACAGAAGTGCCTCTGCAAGCTGCTCTCCTGCCAACTGAAACAGCGGTCCCTGTGTCCCTGGTCCGAGCCTGAGGAAAGGGCCTGGCTGGGATCCCGAAGAGCCGGAGACGCCGGCAGAGACCCCATCCCATCGCGGTGAGCAGCAGGGGGGGCCTCCCCATGGTCCAGTCTGGACGGCCCTCAAGCACAGGCTGCCCCCATTGGGCAGCAGGGCCCTCCCGCCCGCCCGCCCGCCTGCCCCGGAGCCTGCGGAGCGGCAGCCACACGGAGGCACCGGGATCGGCCCCCGTGGCCCCGTCCCCCATCCCTGCCCTCCCGCCACCAGCGGCTCCATCCTCTCTGTCTCACAAGACACATGTCGCGTTGCAGACTCGAGTTAGTTGCATTTCAAATTTTTATGAAATTTGCTTGGTATTTTTTTTTAAATACAATGTTGTCAAAGAAAAATGAAATTACAATATAAAATCACAGCCAAAAAAAGAAAAAAAGAAAAAAACAACTCTTCTATTAGAAAAGGCAGTGCCAGGGAAGGCTTGGGAAGCAGTTTGTTTTAAAACATATAAACTTAAAGCCATTCATCATATTCACTCCTTTTAGGGTTGAGCTAAACCATACAGGGTATTGCACCAGCACATATAAGAGAGAAATGGGGAGATAACACTAAACTAGTCTTCTAAGGGCAGGGTTTGTTTAGATGTACACACAGAAACAGCCTGTTTTCGTGCCTTCCTTGCATGTTCATAAATAAAATTACTGAAACATTTGTTGCCCAACAATTTGAGGATGATTTTGTGCAAAACCAGAACAACAACAACAAAAAAGAGCCCCTTTACAAACAAGCAGTGCTCTTTTGCTTGCTCCTGCCTTTCGACTCTACTCCCTGATACACTGTGTTGTAACAAACTTACTTGTGCTACTGTGCTGCTTAATATACAACATCACCATGCTGTGGTGTACAGAATAAATAGGAAAACTCCAGACCCAGAGGACAGAACCACTGCAACTAGCAGTACATCATCACGTGGTACAAACCATTCTCGAGAGATAGGGAGATATATTAAACAAAGAGAAAGAAAATTGGCATGACCACAGGCAGGGGCATGTGCATGTCAGCAGGAGCAGTGACACAGGACCTCACACACGGGTGTGCATGCAAGTGCCATGGCAGTGCACCCATCCAGGAATCAGAAACTATGTTGAAAATATTCTCTTAAACCTCTCTTTAAAGGCTACCTGCAGGACATTTTTAAACTCTATCATCGTAGCTATGTCTGTTTACATGAATGATGAGTGTGGTTTTACTTGTGTTATTATTCCTATTTTTTTAGTTAAAAACAAGCTCCCAAAAAGTTCTCCTCTAAACTAAAATGAAGGATTAAAAAAACAACTCTGGCACAGCATGTTATAGGGCCTAACCTGCAGAGCAGAGGAAGAGTGTGGCAGCAGTAAAGGCAGTGTGTGTCTCTATGGCCTCATCAGATGGCATGGAAGAGGAGTCAGGAAATTCCCAAGTCTCTTTTTGGTCAGACCCACTTGAAAGGTGAGAGGAGGGAAGAACACATGAGCTTATCCTTGCCAACTGTGGAAAGTAATTTGAAGTTTAACTGAAAGCTGAGAATCTTTACACCGCAAGTCCTTTGCTGAGCAGGCCTTGCGCTCGTCGTGCCTACCCAGCGTCTTTACGTGCTGCTTCCACGCCGCACGTGCAGCCTCTTTGGGCGCGCGGCTGCTGAGGGCCCTGATGACGGCATCACCCTGGGCCACGAGAGCAGCCGCGGGCCCTTGGTGGCCTTCCCCTCCGCGCCGTCTTTGTCATCATCCTGTGGCGTCTCCTCTGCTTCCCGAGCTGCAGCACTGTGCGAGGGGGCGATGCTCAGCGTGGGGCCTCTGCTTCATACCAGTCCCCACACGCAGAGCTCTTTGGCACTCTGCTATCCTGCCTGTGTGTGCTACACCCCTCCTTTCACCCCTGCAGGTGGACGCATTGCAGGTCCTTCACACGGAGGCTTCACGCCTGGTGGCAACGCTACGAACCACGCACGGGAGCAGGGCCCACCTGAGCAGAGACCTCAGGGGCTGTGCTGCTGACCGGGCACTGCAGCGGCAGCGGCGGTGGCAGCAGCAGCGTTCCTCTCACTGCAGCCCTGTTCCCTGCTTACACCTGCCTAAGTGAAAGCAGAAGGAGGAACTCCATGTGTTTGTAAAACTACTGTACATTAAACACAGCCAAGCACGTCAGGCCGCATTGTCCCAGCGACAAGGGTTCGCAGGTCCATGAGGTCTCCACAATATACACGTGTGTATGCGCTTGCAAGTGCTTCTAACAGAGACCCCGCAGCCGTGTTTGTTACACAGTTCCACATCTTGGTGGCTCTGTGATATTGATCAGTGGACGCTATCCACTTCATAAAGCAGCATGGCAATATTTATACATTAAATAGTCTAATTGGATGTGTTATTTTAAATTTTATTTCATTTTTACAAATGTTGCCCAAGAAATATTCCAGACCTGCTGGGAGATGTTTATGCAGCCGCACAAATTTCTCTGTTGCCCAATCTTAAACCAGGAGGGTATTCAGGGAGAGGAATGAGCGATTTGGAAGAGGAAGTTAAGAAGTTGCTAAGAAAAAAAAGAAAAAAAAAAGAGGCAAAAAAGAGAGCATTTTCTTAATATCAGCTGTGTTTGGGGGTAAAATCTGTTCTTTTCATTACAAACCAAAGTTAGAATACCTGCAGCAGAACGTACCACAGAGAAGGCGCCTGGTGGGTTTTATTGGACTTAGATTAGTTCTGCTGAAGTAGATGATATAGCTTAAAGAACATGCAAAAATATTTTGTTGAACAGGAAGCCAGGGTGCTCAGGACCTCTCCCTGCAGGGCCTGGTCCCTCATTAAACAGCAAGCACCAGGGGCGAAAAAGGGGCGAAAGCTGCAAGTTTTGCCCGGGGAGTTTAATTCAGCTCAACGGTATAGGAATGAAATCAGATGTAACACGTGCAGCTAGAGCCACCACATCTGCCACAGGACTTGTTCTGCGCAAGCAGAACGGGAATTTCTCATGTAAAACAGGGACACCTGGATATTTTCCAGGCAGTGTGAACCGATGGAAGATGTGTATAGGGAGACATGGCCCGCACACACTGGTACATCAAACTTTTCTACAAGACTACAACCTAAAAAAAAACTAAATACATCATAGCTGTTGTTTAAGGAGAGGGAGGAGAGGATTTTTTCCCATTTAAAGAAAAGGGGGAGTTTTATTGGATAGGGAGATAAAACAATTATTTAAAAAAAAATAGGCAACAAAATCCTTTTCTATACATTAAATGCAATCCATACTTCACAGAGTGTATTACAAAGGTGTTTCCTATATCTTTCAGGTACCTGCTCTGCTTCCTCGTGACAAATAAGGCATGCCATGACACCAGGACAAGCAGCACCCTTGCACGTGGAAACGTTCTGCTTTTCACTGCCAGAGCAGCTCAGGACCCCATGGCTGGGGCGCAAGGCCATCTAGCATGGGGCCCTCCATCGTTCCTTGAGGTTAATCTTCCTCAATGAGCCCAATAAATCCAGGAAGTCAGAGGATACACACGTGGTGCGAGAGCCCCGTGCTCAGGACAGAAAGCCAGGCCCCTCGTGGCCGTGGTGCTCTCACCGTGCCGTGCACTCTGCGTGGGGGGAGAGTTTGGGCAAGGGAGGTTTGCAGGAAGCAACAGTAAAAGGAAAGGGCCTTCAGCTATGTGACTACAAAAGCTCCTACTTACATTACTAAAGGTTTTTGGTGACCAAATGTTTTCAATAGAAACTTTAATACTCATTTTTAGAAAACTGAGTTGCAACGCATGCTACCAAAAGGAAACTCTTTTCTTGTGGGAGGAGACGTCCAAACATTTTTGAAGGTTTTGTTACTTATACTGTCTGCTGGACTTGTGCTTTGTTGCTGCTGTTGCTCGTGCAGCCGCCGAGGCTGGATCTGTGCCGGGGGAGTTTTAGCTCATGTGGAAGCGATGCTCCCCTCGGGTTATGTGGGAAGAGAATTCATACCTGTCCTGGCTGTGGTAGCCACACATGTTGCATTCAAAAGGGTCGCGGAAGCCGTGGCAGCCCATGTGGATCGTGTACATCACGTGGTCCAGGAAAAGGACTCGACAGTGTTCGCACTTGTAAACTTTCACTTGCTCCCCGTTGCTGCTGATCACTTTGAAAGCATCCTGGGAATTGTCAGTACCTGCCCTCAAGACATCATATTGCCTGTTCTCTTCTTTTATGGATAGGCCATTTCTGGCATGGGGACCTATGTGATTTGTCAGGTAAATTAAACCACTGCGTTCCTCGTTATTGCTCTCTGTATCCGTTGAGTCATGGCAGCTGTTGCTGGGAGAAGCATCCCGTTCAGAGGAGACGGATTTGGCTTTGGAAAGCAGCAGCAAGTTTTCCACCGCGCTGTCCTGAGCTGCATGGTTGGAGCGAGTCTGATTGTCCCCGAGAGGTTTGTGGAGCTGATACATGGAGCTGATGACGGGCACCACTTCGGAGCTGCCCGGCGGTGTCTGCACAAGGGGACGTAGGGACTCTGCCCCCAGGTAGCTGATGGCATTATTAATGGCCTGGTCTATAACGTGGGTCTGCATTATCTCGTTCTCCTTCTCGTAGTTGGCGGTGGCATCGTATGGAAGATCGGACAGACATTTCTCGCCTGCATTGAGAAATAGGCAAGAGTTAGATGGTTGATTGCTGCTTAATCAAGGAACCGAACAGCACGGATTAATAAAACAAGAAAAAAAAGAGCTTAACAGAGTTTGCCAAATCTCATTTCAGGTTCACCTGTGGTGCTCACACTTGCCTAATATGGCTGGTCACAAGACTGGTTGGTGGGAGGTTTTTTAACCCGCAAAATACTTTGAGGCTTTCGGCAAAGCATGTGAGAGAAAAGAGACTTCTGAAATAATCACATGAGAATTTGTGGGCCTTGCAAGTCAAGCGCCTCATCCCTTCCTTCCGAACGGGATTTGCTCCCCTCCTTCCCTTCCACCCTGCACGACGGCTGGTCTTTGCCGTTAGGGAAGCCCAGGGCAGCTACAGGGAGCTAAACCGTATCCGTTGTTTCAGACTGAAGAGTATACGTTTCAGCATGAGACATTCCGTTTCTTGCAAACACCTCCCTTCAGCAGCGTGCACGTAAATCATTTGGGGAAAAATCAAGCTAACCAAAACCATAATTTTTCATATTGCCGCCCCTCTTATTCTAAATACCCTATGTTAAGCTCCACAAAATTTTGTGTCAAAAAGTATAAGCTACAATAACAGCCAAGAGGCATAGAAAACACTTAATTGCACATGTAGTTGGAAGATATTTTTCCAGTCGGGTAACAAGTCACTTACAGAGCAAGATTACTTGTTACTTAGAATTTTGAATCTGATTTGAGATGAGTTTAAAAAGGGAAAGCTGCATTTTTTAATTACTTTTTTGTTTAATCAGATAGCAGTAAGGTTTTTCTAGCTGTACACCCCAGTATTGAATGCTGAGTATCACTAATATTTCTGAAAATTTCTCAATATTAGGAGTAAGCAAAACATCAAAAGTAAGAGTCGGGAAAGAAAAGAAATAAAAAAATCAAAACAAAGATGCTGAGTTTATGATCCTGAAGAGTCTTCTCAAACAGTATTTGTAAAACATCAACATTGGTTGATGCACACAAATGCAAAGGGATGAGGTCCCCCAGGTGTGCTATGACTAGCATGTTATTTACAGCCTGGATCAGTTAGCTCTGCAGGTGTGGGGGAAGTCAGGGGAAGCCAGAAACACCTCTGGCAGGTCTGTGGGGCTGTCACTGGTCCCTACACAACAGGACATTTGCTTGTTGAACTTAAAAAGGAGCTGTGCCCCCCTCCTCTTTCCTAAAATCCCCAGCATATAAATGACTCTACAAAATACAACTTAATTTGTCAATTTTTACATGGAAAATCTACTAGGAGTGCTGAAAAATTAATTTAGCAACAGTATCCCACCCGTTTTTTACCCAATAAAATATTGTAAGTCACTGAAGAGGAAGAGCACAGACTAGAAGGCTTTTGGCATCAAATCTTGCAGGGTCAGAGCTAAAGGGCAGGAAGTCCTGCTATCTACATTCTGCAGAAAACATGCCCACACATTAGTTTGGCTGTGCTCTGCAAGCAGGGAAAGGAATATCGCTCTTAGCATTGCATAAGTGTCTCACGGGATCTACAGTTAGAGGCATTTTCTGGCTCCGGCAGTGCATGACCTGCTACTTCCCATTTCCTTTCCCTATATTCTGCCAATTTGAGCACCCACCAGTGGGGCGCTCTCTTTTTTTTTTGGATTTACCCTTTCTAGTGCTATAGTTTTCAGGCAGAGTTTAAGGCTGAAGTTTCAAAAGAGGCTGTGAAAAAACTCCTGGGCATTTGGAAAAACTCTCTTAATATTAAACTCTTTCTTTTACTCAATGAGGTAAAAATCATTTGTATTCCATATGCACTGTGTATCACTGAAAAGTTGGACCGCTTTTGATTATACACAACATTTTGGGCATTCAGAAGGCATAATTTTAATTTCTATTTCTTAGCTGGTATTTGCTTTATGTAGCATAACTAGTTGATGGACAAAGAGAATCAACTGCACATAAGAAAAATTTGTTTCCTAGGCAGGCCTGTCTGAAACTCACACACACGGGAGGTAGGTGCTATCATTTCTGTATCTGGGAAATGCAGATAACGCTTGCACTCATTAAAAATAATAGCTCATTTTTGTGGTTATTAGAGCATAAGTAAATTAAACTGCTAATGGTTTGTGGCACTTGCAGCTTCGCACCGCGGTTCAGGGTTCCGCAGCAGGTACTGAGCTGGGAGCTCCAAATGCACTCGAGTGCATGAGGGGCTTTTTAAGTTTTACCCCTTTTCTCTGTGGCCTGCTGTTTTAACATGATAAACGTGTCAATCTCACTTGCAGTTTTCCCTCTCTCGTCTGAAAGGCCCCGTTCTGCTTTCAGACTTGGGAGCTATTCCTTCGGAAAGCAGGTTGCCACATGAGAGGACTTCAAGAGGGCTTTTACTGTCAAAGAATTTCACAGGCTTAACTCGGGGAACAGCCTCAGTTTTGAAAGGTAATGGCTTTAGCTGTGAGACCAACGTGTGGGGCAGCAGAGAGGCCTCCTCCTAGTGGAGGATGCCACGTGCTCCTTCTCCCTGGAATTCAGCATGGGCACTGGGAGCACCGGTGGTCTCTGGGCCTTCAGCCCCAGCCTTGTGTTCATCAGGACTTGCTCCCTTTCGTGAAGCAGCACGTGAGGATTGGAGCGGAAGGATTTGGGGGCACTTGGCTGCCAGGGCAGCCTGTCTTTGTGAAGAGGGGCAGATTTCCACAAACTCCTGCTGTGAGTGGGTGGTCTCGTCCTACGCCGCTCCCGGGGCAGCTACCGGATGGGAAACTGCCCTCCCGACCTGCAGCCAAACGGCCTCTCTGCTGTTCCACAGCACACACAGAGAAAAGTGACTGAGAAAAGCTCATCCACAGCCACTGCTACAGCACAGAAAGGCTGCTTACTAGTGTGTATATATATTTTTTTTTAAAGAAAATTTTTAACACTTCTTGTTTTCCTGGAGTTTACACAGAATTAGGTGTTTTTGCCTTGCACCCTCAGTCACTCTGGTGTCTAAATGAACCTGTTCTGTCTCTCCTAGTCGATGTATTTTTGCTGACTACTGCTCCTTCATTCATTTGTATGTGCTGGCATTTCTTACTCTTGACCATCTCCTACAGTTGTTGCTGCTGTACTTGAAGGAACTCTTTGACTTTCATTGCAAACTTTTTGTTTTTTCCTCATCCTAGATATACTGATATTCTTTCACATTTATGTCCTTTTTGAAGAAAGTATATTTGGTATTCTTGTCCCATAGAGAAGACCTTCTTAATGCATGTTTTTTCAAAGGACTTTAGTTTTCTCCAATGATCTCCTACAGGAGCATATTATATATGAAAGAGATTTAAAAAGAACAAAACAGCTACTTGTGGGTGTATGCTGTCACCTCACCTCCCATGTCCTGATTCATTGAAGACTAATTCTACATAACTGATAAAATATTGTCTGTGAGTGACCATTACGAACTGATGCAACCATAATTTGGTTCAAGGCATACCAAATAGAACAAGATACATAAGAGCCTTTGTTTTTTTTCTTGTTAAGACAAGGAAATGTCTATAAAGAAGGACAAAATGCAAGTGGTCATGAAATTATTTCACAGCTGCAGTGTTGCACTGCCTACAGGATGCCCCCAGAGATCTTGTCTCTTGTGTCTTTTTCTCAGATCCATGTACATTTATTTCTTTACTCATTATGGCCTAGAAAAGTATATAATCTTTGTGAAAGAGAATTACCCAGCCTATGCTCAGCTATTCACAAATGCTTTTACATATACCATAGAATATGCACAAATCTGAATCTCATCCAAGAAATTAATAAAAATAACCCTGAACATGTGGTCAAATGCTTTCTCACTAAGAAACCTGTATTCCTAGGGCAATCCTGAGGTTCTTAAGGCAACCTCAAGTACCTAACCAGATCTTCTAAAGATCTGGTTCAGAAGCAGTAGAAAAAGATAAGAAGTCTTAAAATGGATCCCCAGATGTGGTAAATTAAATTGATGAAAATGTATACTGGGGAAACTTTTTTTTCCCCCTCAACACATATCTGCTTCTCTGCTTCTATTCAGATAAATACTATTAATTTAGTAAAACAAGTAAAGCCATAAAACAAGGGTGAAAATCCTGTGAGAAGCTTTTATTTTGGGATTTTGCTTTGCTCTTTTCTTTTTTTTTTTTTTGTTTAGGAGACAGCAAACGTTTAACTCTTACCAACAAATTTCTGAGGCATAGAGCTCTTACGTTTGGCGACGTTACTTGCTAGTCTATCCAGCACGAGGGATCTTTCTGACCCTATCTTGCACAGGTCTTCAGCCATTTCACTCTGGCTAGTTTCCTCTTTTATGGCTGAAATCAAACGACATCAGAAGGGTTAGGCACGCTCGTTCCAGTTTAATGGAACCAAGTCTTCAGGTTAGTATTTCTTAGCCAGGTTATGAGTTCTTATTGCCTGTTGTTGGCCATCCCGGCCAGCTGGAAGCAGGAGCTCAGCCCTATGGACAGAGGCCTGTTCTTGCTCCCTACAGCAGCCACCCTTGCGGATGAATCCGACTGCACGCTCGCGCTTCCCTCCTCGAGGACACAAAAACAAGATGCAGGTGGAAGGCATCAGGCTGCAGGGCTCATGATCCCACCGTGCTTGTCCTGCTCCTCCCAGCCCGCCCTGTCCTGCCATTGTAGCAGAACAGCGGGCAAACCTATGGGCTCCTTTACCCATAAATATCTGTGCATGCCACACCAACCCTCCCCCAACCCCTTTTTTTTTCCCCAGTAGATATTGTCGTAACTTCTTGATGCAGTTTGGGACCATAAATAACAATTTTGGCTAAAGTGCTAATCGTGCTTCTCTACTGGAACACTTACTTCTATTCAAATGTGTTTTCTAACCTCCTGCTGCTGCTAAGACCCTGTAGAAGTAGGAAGGAACTTAGCAAAGGGAGTTTTGGCTAAGAAGAGGCTCTAAGAAAAAGGGGCTGTGCATTTCACTCCAGCACTTCCTCGCAGAAGCAGAAGGCAAGTAGGAAAATGCATCATAAATGCAATGGCCCTGGGAAACGTGTGGGAAACTATCTGTGACTTCCACCATTTAAAGAAAATACAGAGTGTGTTGAGAGCACTGCACAAGCCATTCTCTTGACAGGGAGAAGGGGGATGTGGCAGGGTTAATTTTATTCTGCCCTCGTCATAGGGCATGGATATTCTACCCGAGCTCATGAAGTGGTGCTAAAGTGTGACAAAAAAGCTAATTCATGGCCGCTGATGCTGCAAGGTATGCCAGTTAGGTGAGCCACTTTGCTACCTGTTGCTGCGTGCGCCCGCTGAAAATGCTTGTCTCAGGACTGCAGCTTATCCTGCATTCACTCCCTTCAGAGGTGGGAAAGGCTCACAGAGCCCGCTCCCGCCGTACCCGGCTGCTTTCCAATGGTCAGGGCTGCTACCCCGGTGGCTTCAGGAGAGGAACACGCAGCTGCTGTGCAAGGCTATTCTGGCAACCTGTCCCTGTCATTTTGAAAGTGTGACTGTGAAGGTTTCCTGGCTCCTGAAAGATGGGGCTCTCCTGGCGGCTGGGAAGAGAAGCCGGGTAAGGCAGATGTAGGCACCGCAGCACCGAGCAGAAGAGCGTGGGAGCAGCCTTGGCGTCGCTGCAGTGACACCACAACGGGCGTCACTAGTGCTCAGCCTGTTCAGATGCTAGAGATTTGAGACCGACACAAGATGTGGACGAGATTTGGTGGCAAAACATGCATGGGGCTAGAGGATATTGATGGTGTCTACTCCTCACTAACCGGGCGGGCACCAGCACCTTTTGCTGGCTAAGGCTTCCAGGTGCTATCGCAGGGGGAGATTTACAGAGAGAACTTTACAGCAGCCAGTTGAACAGTGGAAAATAAAAGCCATCGAATTTGTAGTTAAAAGCTGAAAGGATCGAGCAGTAACTGTTTAGGATATAACAACATTCCATCTCAAATCAGTTCCAGACAGGGTAAATTATGCTTTTGTCATCACTCAAACTTTCCATATTGCAAATTTAAAAACTGCAATAAAAAAGGGGAAAAAATGAATTACATACTAATTCCAGCCTCCGCAACAGCGAACACAAGAAATTTGCCACCAACTTGGTGACGATTTGACTGCAATTTGTTTGCTGGAAACTGGAAAAAAATACTTATTTTATCTTTTCAAATGAAAATTCACAAGTTACTAAAGAATTGTAATTGATCCTTTTTAAACTTAAAAACCTTTTTCTTCTCTGTTATTTCATACATGTATTAGAAAGACCTCACCATGCTTCTACTGAACTCACATGAAAAACTCCAATTAATAACTATAAGAGAAGAACTGCAAATGAACGATGAGAGGCTAGTTCCCTAAAGTAAGAATTTTGGCATATATTTAATCGGTTTCTGAATTTCAGGCTGCATCTCCTCCTCTCTTAGAAAGAAAATGAAAACTCAGAATATCATATGTCTTGTTCCCTTATGTATTCCTCTTTGATGGTTCTTTCCTGTATATAAGTACTTTTCCCATAAGCGAATGGAAGGCTTTTTCCCATTTAGTTTACTTCTTTTTTTCAATGAACATTGCACAAAATATTTTTTAAAAGCTATAAAAGGCAATCCTGCTGTAGCAGAATCCCAAAGTGAATGCTTTAACAGATCTTTTTTATCAACATTTCTGAGTCTGAGAAACAAAAGAGACCTAATTGTGACTTCAGTAGCTCCATCTCACACCTTGAAATACCATGAAAATAGTAATAGTTCTTGCAAGGAGGCTCTACGTGTTTTTCTAAATGTAAAAGAGAATGTATTTAAAAACTCCAGAGGGGCACCAATGGAGGCTGCACTGCTGCCTTGTGCATTTTCTTCTTGTGTTTACAAAGGAAATCATATGAACAGGGAAAAAGGTATGTATAGTCAGGACTGCCCTGTTTGCAGTGAGAGAGAACAGATTGTTCAGAAAGCAAAACACTAAGAAAAAAATGCTGGTCAGTTTTGTTCTTAGAAACATCAAGAACTGATTTATTAACTGGGTAGTAATACTTTCTTTATTCTTTTCTAAGAGTAAAATCTAGGGGCCTCTAGAATTCAGAATTTAAATTCAGAATTTAATATCTTAATTTTGTCTCTGAACTGGAATATGCTTGATACTAATAGAAATATGTATGATACTTTCTGTGTATGCAAGGGATATATTCTTCCAGCTATATTCTCCCAAAGCATCCATGAATTCACCGAATTTTCACCCACTGACAGATACTCAGTCCTCAACTACTGTAAACATTTTTTTTTCTGACAAGTTTTGCTGTAACAAAGCTTCCATCTCTATAATTTGTGAATTATTTCTTATTAAAGTCTATGATGTTTCTTGATCACTAAGATTTTAGTAGTAGTTTAGATAGTCATTCGCACCTAGCTTGGTGTTTTGCATGCTGGCGTTTCAAACTCATGTTGCAGAAAAAAGGTTGCTGAAAATTTTAATCCCAGACAAAATATTTGCTTCTAAATCCTATCACCTTTTTGAGGAATAAATATTGATGCCTACAGTATATCACTTAGAGTTTTCTATTTATATATTCTCCAGCCCCTCAGTAAAATTAGAAGGGGCACTGCTCTAACACGTTGTCTGTCAGCAGAATCTCAGCTGCATTCACTGCTATCATTATGTGCATATACTTTACATTATCTGATAACATGTAAAAACATATTCAGGTTCTGTCCAGATATTCAATATTAAATGAGACATCACTGCAAATAGGGCAGAAAGAATCTTCCATTTTGATGTTTGACAAACTGAATAAAGGATACTGACAGGATCAAAAAGGTATGCAAGAAATCTAACTTGCTGGACAGGCCACAACCTTAAAATCTACCACAGGTACTGGATCTTATATTGTGTCTGCAGTGCAATTCCGTATGGCTACTTACTATGATCAAATTCACACATATGGGGCCTTTATTTAAATAAATAAAAAAGATTCACCTTTCTTTTTTTTTAATTCCTGGACATAGTTTTCAACTCTGCAGTGGGTGGACTTTACCTCTGTGACAAGCCAAGTCACTCAGAGAAGCTTGACCTCTCTGCCTCCTAATTTTGTTTTACATGGAAATTTGTTTGTTAAAGAAGCCTATCTCAAAATTATTACTCTCTCTGGACTGTCTCAATCAAAGGGGCTAAATTAAATCCCTCTGTCTTCCTGTCCTCTTGCTTGGAAGCATGAAATCAAAGACAGATGGCTCATCCTTGTCCTGGGAGTTGGTCTCATGGTTCAATCAAGCCCATTAAGCTGCGCCTGGGAAGGGGCAATATAAGCAGATATGCAATGCAGAAGATTCTCCAGCCCCAGGACACTCATATGAACCATTCATTAGGAATATATTCACAAAAGTATTGCAGCAATGGACCTGAGCAAAACCAAATGGTGCCGGGAAGATGTAGCCACCCTTTGATCTTGAGATGGTGAACTGAAAGGTTGCAAGTCTTGCAAGTGTTTTGCTACGTACCTGAGCTGTACTTTGGCTTTTTGTTTGAGCTAAGCAAAGCACAATAAAGGCCAAACATTTATATACAGTATCATATATGTGTGTGTGTGTTTAATATTCTCCCTCCCTAAACAGAAGACGCCTCATATAGCACTACTGTTCCTTCAGCACTCCTTTTGCTAAGTACATGTGAGGAGGGTATAATCCCAGGAGAGACACTTCTGCCGCATGCTGTTACCTGAATAAAGGCTGCTTGAGATGTTCATGGTCTGCAGGTAGTTATGACAGCGTTCTTTATGTTCTTCCAAAGAGCTGCGCTGCTTATAGCTGCGACCGCAGTATCCACATTTATGGGGCTTGCCAACTGCAGAAAATGCAAGGGAGAGGTTCAAAGCAGGTACTCAACAACATATCAACAGTGATAAAACAGCAACAAGGAGAAAAACACCCCATAGAAACCCATACTGTCGTGAGCTGAAGATACAGTTTGGCATTTAGAAAAATAATGGAAAGCCAGCTGTAGGTATCATTTCATCAACAAGGTAGTTCTGTGGGTGCTTCAAGCTGATTTCAGGTGATTCACATCAGATAAAGACTGCGACCTTAAATCTTCAAAAACAGAGTCTGCAGGAGTTGAAAACCGAGACACCTTCAAAGATCTGAGTGGAGATACTCAGAAGCCCGGCTGCCACAAGGAGGGCCAGCAATGAAAACTGTTTTTGTAGGCAGACACCTGACTGCCACTGGAGGTTCATTCTGCTATAACTAGATGCAGCTCAACCCCTTGAGTACAGCGTTAGATTTCACAGGCTTTCTTGTTCTCTATTTCTGCAAATTCAACAGAAATGGCATGACTAAAGCTTTCCTGTATTATGACGACTGAGATTCAGGCAGTTCCAGGAATTTCACAGTAAAAACATGGTTTCATGGACTTCTGGAACTAAATTTTCTGTCTCAACATGAAAAGACTGTCAGTGTTTATACAAATTCATAGTTTCAGATGGTTGCACAACCCAACCTTTGAACATTTTTTACAAATTCTCACATGAAAATCAGGCTCTGACATCCAACATTTATTATATGCATTGATGGCAATTTCCTAGTTATTGGAACTAATCAAAAGCAGTATTTACAGTGTCCCACTACCTAGGAAATCCTAGGGGTACTTTCATGTACACATGAAAAATTACATTTAAAATTGCTCTGCCACTAAAATCAGTAGGGGAGGGGTATTTTAAACATGTGCTTTCCTGAATCAGGTCAAGATCTGCAAAGATGGGAGGAAATCTGGGACCAAGACATCATTTAATGCATGTTAGAATTGTCTTAGTTTTGTGCAAGGCACAAATAAAATTTGCCAAGCTCACCTTGCCACTACCCAGCTACTGTCCCAAAGCCAAATTTCACATGCCAAGTTAGTGGCATCATTCCTGCAAGTTTGCTTTGGTTGTCTCCTGTCCAAATGACAACTTGCATTTCCTGCTTAGGTGGAGAGACTGTATGAGGCTACAGGCAGGCTCAGAAGTACATCAGAGGTGCTAAACTGGACTTGTTTCACGAAAGGTTTGTGACTATGGCTTTTATTCAGACAGTGAGAGGTTCATGTTTATAGAAAAGCCCAAATACCATGTTTATTCAGTCCTCTATATCCCTGTTGAGAGAAGACACTGAACGCCTCTAGTGGAGCCCTCTAATGTAGACTGTCATCTCTCAACGCACTTGTGAAAACAAGGCCCACGACCAACTCCTGCTAAGTGCTGTAGGTCGTATTCGCTGCTCATGCAGAGCAGCGCAACCAGATCGAAGAGTGTGGAGGTTCCCTGACTTTAAACCTTGAAACTTCATGGCTGTGTGAGCTCAGCCAGGGTGAGGAATCCCCCGAAGGGCCACCACGGTGGCCTGTCTCCCTCGCTTACCTGAGTGAGTCCTCAGGTGGCCCGTGAGGGCATCCCTGCGGCGGCAGGCGTAGTTGCACAGGTGGCATTTGAAGGGCTTCTCCCCCGAGTGCAGCTTGATGTGCCGAAGGAGGTTGCCCTTCTGCGTGAAGGAGGCTCCGCACTGGTTGCACTGGAACGGCCGTTCCCCTGCGGGCAGAAGGAGCAAACGCGTGAGGACAAAAACACGCGCGCGGGAACAAGAGGAAGACTTCAGTGAGAAAGTTGTTTTCTCCCTGCTGCTCTGTGACTTCCACCGGCTGCAGGTTTGATATAACACGAGGCTTTCAGACTAAACCTGCCAGTTTCTTAATGCTTCACTGGCTGGGTCAATTTGATCTGAAAATCTAATTTTTTTTTTCTAAATCAGAATGGCACATCACAATGCAAATTCAAACTCATTTAAATAAAGTGACTGCAACATTTTGTGTTGAAGAGCCACTCTTCCTGATCAGCAGTTTTGGAATAAACCAATATCCAATTTTGCATGTTGTGGCATTTGGTGGGGTTTTTAATGTGGCTTTTTTCAAAGGGTCTTTAAAATATGCCACTGAAGCAGCAAAATAAAAAGGAAACTCATTAAAAATGCATTTCAGGATCACAAGTTCATTTCAGCGTTACATTCTTATATTTAAATGAAAGGCACTTCATTATAACAGTTATAATAACTTCTTTTCATTTACATTTTCCCTGTATTTTCCCTTTCAATTTCTTCTCCATTACCTGTCTGTCCCTAAGCAGCCAAATCAGGAAAGAGACAGAGAAAGCGAGCGAAAGCGAGCGAGCAAAATCACCCAAGTTGAGACAGGGCAGCGGAAACGCGGCGCCGCGAGTCCTGCCTCAAGCCAGGTCTGACCAGAGGACGTGCGGAAACGGGCCCTGCTCTTCTGCGCTTTGGGAGGACACAGGGGAAGCTTTAAGCAAGGCGACTTTGCTTGTGGAAATTTGTGCCCGCTAGCAGAGCAGCGTGTGGGGCTGCTCCCCCGGAAGTTAATTTGTCTCTGGGCTCTCAAGGCTGTTGGAAGCGGGTCCATGTGCTCGTTTGCTCACTTACTCCTGGTTCTAGGTAGATGTGGGCTTTTCTGAAGTTGCTGGGAAAGAAAACTTGTCTCCACTTGCACCAGGCAGGAACACAGGACACAATTTGTATGTGTAAGAACTCCATCAACAGGCACCTCTCCTGCAAGCCCTTTTCTTCCAAGAGACATAGCCCTTGACCAAGTTCAACCGACTGAATTCTAGCTCTCTTAGGCATAAATGTAATATGCTATAGCAATTATAATATAGCTACAATATTCAAATACTTCAGGGATACCCTGTTCTTAGTTTTGATTTTCTAAGTAAAAGGGAAGTAAGAGCTAGAAGAAATTTAAAAAGTGAAAAACAAAACCCTAGAAATTAAACTGTGCCTTTCTTCTCTTTTTGCATGTCTCAGGCCAGCTTGTCGGTATATATGTACCCATGAACATTCCTTACTTTTGGATAACACAGGAGAAAAGTAGCAGCATCCCAACCGAAAAATCTGCAAACTCTGCTGCATCAGGGCTGGCCACTCCAACAGTCAGCTGGCAGTAAACCAACTCTATTTTAGGTCAAAAAATATTCACAAATCTATTTCACAGCAAGATTTAACTTCTCTACCTTTTGGTTTTGGGGGCAATTGCTCCCTGCAAAAGGCATTTTTCAGACATGGACTGAAACAGTGATAAGTCAGCTTTTAAGGAGGGACGCAGACGCAGAAGAGGTGGCTAATTCTTCCTAGGCAGCTTTTCTGGCATTCACTTGAGGTCTCTTCACTCTGAGCAGCAGCAGCGGAGAGAGCACGGGTTGCGAAAGGACGCCGGGGACGCGCGTGAAGCGCGGAGGACGCGGAGCCCCGGCCTGCAGCGCTCACAGTCGCAGCGGGAAAGCTCGTTCCGGGCGGCACCGACACACGGGCGGGTTTCCAAAAGGGACCTGCTGCACACTCGGCACCTCGCCAGAAGGCAGAGCACAGGCACAAGGGAGCAGCCCTTTTGCAGGCCTGTGTCCCTGTGCCACGCAGGACGCCCAGCCAAGCCGCTCCCCAGGGATTCACTCCACACACGGGAGCAACAGGTAAAGCAGGAGGAAATAGCCAGTGTTTTACAGATGCTTGCACACAGAAGGAGGTGGAAAATATCAGGTGCTGCTCTGCATATCTGCACTTGGCAGGTGTATTCATTAAACGTAATTATGCCTTTTATCAGGCCAGGCAGTCCTTCTAGGTGGGCATTTTAGCGTGCCTGAGTTTTGTTCACTTATCAAATATTTATTTAAGGAACCCTCACCGCGTACGCAGGTTTTACATGAATTAGCAGCGAAGCAATTCATTTGCAAGGCTTATTCCTTCGTTAGGCGCGCATCGAGACGGGCTTCAGCAGAGGCAGCTAAATGCCGCTAATAGGATATCCCATTTCTGCTTTAATTTGCAGCGCGGCAGGCAGAGGAAGAGCCACGAGCGGCGCCTCCTCGCCGCAGGCCTTTCGTCCCAGGGGCCATTCCCGCTCCCTGCGGAAGCGGAGCCCCCGCGAGCCCCGCGTGGCGGCCGGCAAGGGCGGCACACCCGCGCAAGCAGGAAGGGTCCGGCCGCTCCGTGCTCAGAAGAAGAGGGCAGTTCAGCTGAGCAGACTCAAGCTCATGGGGCCTTTCTACCGCCCGGTTTAACTATATTCCCTGGTTAAGAAGAGGGTCCTACCAGCAAATGATGTTGGCTTTGTAATTCAGCTATACTAAAATAACCAATAGCTCCTGCCATGCATCCTTCATGGATTTTTATTAACGCAGCAGCCTTGTTAAACAAGCACAAGCCTTCCACTTTTAAGTGCAGTGAAGTAGCAGTGTTTTCTTTCAGCTGTGACCACAGCCCCTTAAAGCCAATGGGCCCGCTAGACAGCCTCACGTGCAAGTCATGTTCCACCTATATTCTGTCAAATTTTGAAGGACCACACTTACATGCAACTGAGGAAGAAATGAACAACCCCACACCTCTTAATACATGTAGGAAATAAGGTGTGGCCTCTCTGCCAGGAACTGTATGTGACTTTTTCCAATAGGGACATACGAATAAATATAAACTACATAATAAAGATATGTAAAGATTACATTTATTTATTTTCAAAGTAACTTCATGACTCTTATAAGAAAAAAAAAACAAAACAAAACAAACCCAGGCAGCCCTAGGACTTTATCCCTCCTGGGTGTACCAGCATGGCAGAGTTCAGTTCCCTTTGGGCTGTGAGTGATGTTAGCACGTTGGCTCGGTGCCTAACAACTTTGAGGCGGCTCAAAGCAGCTAAGATGGAACTCACACTAGTCTTTACCTCTTGTTTTGTTTCAGTTTCTTCTCTTTTTGCCCCCTCTGGGGCTACTCAGAATTGAAAATGGAGGTGAGAAGATGTGCAGCTCTGTGACAGCAGCAAGGTCGTGATGGAGAACAGTGCAGACCCAGCCAGTGACAAAACATGCTTTTATTTCATGAAATGTTTGACATGGAATTAACTCTTTTTCTTTTTTTTTTTTTTTTTTTTTAGTAATCTAAAACTGAAGAGGATAGTTCCCTTAAACTTGTAAACTACTTGTTTTGCGAATCACGTCTTTTAATCTCTGATCCATAGATCACTTTGTGGCACTGCTGAAATCATTAGAACTCTGCCCACTGCAGAGCTAAACACAGCTGTGCTTTGTTTTCAGGAATCCTCAGAAATTTTCATAGAAATTAGGATTTCTTTTCCCTCCTTTTTTTTTAAAAAAGTTTGATTTTTCATGTAGTAGCTTCAAACCAATTACTTTAGACATCAATATTTGGTATCAGCACAATGTGTAATGTTTGACTGGAAAAAATGAAATAATGAAATTCTACTTGCCTTCTTTTATGCTGTGAAATTTTGGGGTTTTTTTTAAGTTTTTGATGCAATAGATGGCCTTCCATTAGGAAGGACTCACCTCATTTGAGGTCGAGTCCAAAACCGAATAACAAAACAACACAGTTCCAGACGCCCACAGACGCAGCACGAGCGCGCAGGAGGGAACACGTGCCCGACACGCATGGAAAGACAGGTCTTTTCCCAGCACGTGGGCACATCTCGTCAACTAAAGGAAAAACTACGCCAGGCCTTACCAGTGTGGCTTCGCTTGTGAACCATGAGCACATTGGGACCGATGCAAATTATCCCACAGATATCGCACTTTAGCTTTCCGTTCGGAAGTCGAATGCCTCCAACGCCTGACATGGCTTTGCTGCCCGGGCCATCGTGCGAGCCATTCATTTTCTCTCCCGAGGGATCAAGCATTCGTAAATCCTCCGCACATTCTTCCCCATTCATTTCACAGGCACGCCCATTCTCTTCATCACTCTGCGTCTCTATTTTAATAGTACCGGCTGAAAGACACAACACAGGAGGCCACTCAGTTTCGTCGTGGGGCAAAACCCAGTGGCAAAGAAACAGTCACGGCACAGGAGGTATTAACTTCTAGACACACCGTGCAATGCACCTAAAAAACAGAAGCAACAAACATGACTGCATTTCTGTGGGCAATGCGGTAAGTTGGTAACAACACAGAGCGAAGAATAACCCGGGAGAGCTGCGCACCTGAGGCCTGCTCCTAGGTCACTTTTGCAGTGCCCATGTTGACAATTTAGGTTAGGTGGGACAGAATTCAACCAATTCAAACTAAGACACATCACTTGCATTTTCCTGACATGAGTTAGTGCAAAAATAAGTAATGCATCAGAGATGAGGGATGAAAATGAATTGAAAAAGGCAACGTTCTCCACTTGGCAGGAAAGCATGGAGGGCTGCACCGCACCCAAACATTTGTTTTGCAAGGCTACAGGTTTAGCAGGGGTGATGGGAGTGAAACCAGCACAAACCCGTCTGCAGAAACCAGAGTGGGGAAGGATGGGAGGAGGTGGATAGAGCTAGAGCCAGCACGGGAATCAGAGCAGGGAGAGCTGTGTGTCTAAGGCAACAGGGCAAGGGTGGCTGGCTCTGGAGGAGACGATCCCTGCTGCCCTGAGCCGCTGATAAAAAAGGCTAAATCAGCAAGAGTGAACAGTTTGTATTATAACCTCATTGGTGGCAATCACTTGCAAATATAAATAAAATAGAGACATAAATTAATTGGATAGCGCCTAGGCAGGTAGACTTTGCTTTAGGCCAAAGGCCCTGGATGGCTACAGAAAGTGCCAGGACTCGGTTCAGTTAATGCCACTCTTCATTCCTCTTCTCTCCACAGGTCTGGATAATGTTTTATGTAGACTAGATCATCTTTTCACTTCCCTCCCTCTTTTCCAATCACATGGTTTCAGGGAAAAATGAAATGTTTGCCAATAGGTTCTCTCCCCGAAGAGCCGGCTGGGTGCACGGGTGGGAATGACAGCAGGACCCGACTCCAAGTAACTAGGGAATACTAGCCCCAAATATTGGGAAATGTGATGAGAGTAAAAGTGTTTATATTCCTGGACACCTTTTAATAAAGTCCATCATTTTAAGATTTTTTTTCAAATACTACCATATAAACAGAAATCACACCTAAAGCAGAATGAGAACATGTCATAAATAGCAGTTTCTCCTTTCAAACGTACGTCCTAAAAATGGGAATAATTTAGTGGTTTAGAAAAAAAAATAAATCAGAGACTCAAAAAATGGTTTACAAAGGTGGCTAAACAGAAATGGTCTAAATTATGCTACAAATTGAGTGTAATATAATCCTAAAGTGCTGTTTTCACCATGGTGAACACAAGTAATACATGTATTCAGCTTGACCACAGTATTTCTTGAGTCATAGACTAAATTTGTTCTCTTAAGTATAAAACTAAGATTTTGTACATAAATATATTCAATTAAAAAGATTACAGGCCCTCTTTCCTGCTAGGTAATTTGGAGAAGGTGGCTTTTGAAATTGACTTACTTGAATAAAACAGAATGTGTGTGAACAAACCCCAAAAGACTAGGACTACTCAAGTCCATTGGTAGCACATGCACACAAATTTAAACTATTGAAAACTGAAATGATGGAAAAAAAATTTAAAAAACAGAGGTAGGAAGTAGATGGAAATGCTCTGTAGTGAATTAAGTTTTCAGCATACTTACGGGAAAAAGATTTGGGAATTAATGCATGAAAGTCCCTAAAGCCGTCTGCCCCGTATGCAGCTGCAACAGAGAAGGCAAACAGGATGCTGGTTGGTGGCACTGTTAGCAGTGAGTGTAAAAGCAGGTGGCATTATTGCTACAAGAGACTGACCTAAGAGAAAGGCAGTGCTATCATCACAGGCCTAACAGGAACAGTTTGGGTCAGAGCACAGGAGGGCAGCTGGGAGGGGAAGCCCAACCTGCTGGCCTGACAATTCTCCTTTGTAAAAACGCTGCTTTTCCAAAGCATCCAACAAGTTTTACCAGGTTTTGCAAAGGTGTAAGGTCTCCTGGGTATTCCCCTTGCAGCTCAAGTCCTACAGTGCTGCTTTTGGCCAGCCTGCGCTCCTTGTACTCTGCACATCTTTTATTTTTATGTATATGCTGTATATGCTGGGTTCTAGCCACTACAGTTATAAAAACTGAAATTGCCTTTTTTTTCTTCCTTCCTTTACTTTTTTATTTTCACGCCTGCTGGTCTTACGCAGTGGAATGAAAGAGAGGCAGATTGTATAGATGTTATTGTGTATATCAGTGCATTTCTTTCTGTTAGCGTTTCTAGGCTCGTCCTTCCTGTGCCTCTGCATAAAAGCAGCTGCACTGCACGTGCAGTCCTGTGGCTCCTGGGAGCTGCTCAGTCCAAATTACCATGCCATGGGGCACAATAATGCAGCTCATTGCTTGACATGGGCAATGACACTCAAGCAGGTAGGACTTGCTGTCCACAGCCTGGCTGTGGCCAGCGTGCAGCTATTGCTGCGCAGCTCGGGCCTTACACTGCAGCATCCTCACCGCTGCCCCCAGTGCCATGCGGTTTTGCTGGTGCGGGGGCCCATTCCAGCCAGGAGCTCATGGTGCTCACCAGGACTGGGAGCTGACGAAGGCACCAACCTCACACTGAGCTCCTATGGTCATTTTACATGTGCAGTTACATGCACAGAAAGCCTTGGCGTTCAAACTGCACACTTCTGGCAAACCTGCTTTTTGGAAGGAAATCAGGGGGAAAAACTCTTGCTGGAGCTTTTGGCTCAGGTGAGAGAAGCTGTTCTGGCAGGAATGCTAAGGTTTTGTACTAAGCTTGACTGGGAAAGGCAGTCAACCTTAGTCCAAGGCGGGTAGCACAGTTTTGCCTGGAGATTTGACTTAGACTGGAAAAGAAGAAAATAATTCGTCAAGAGCGCTTTCTATCTCTTTCGTGGCAGGCAAGGTCCTGGCCCTTTCTCTAGTAGGGAAAGTTCATTCATTCTTGGAACACAAATAATATGCCAAATATCTGCCAATTAGATCCCAGAAAATGCTCAGCATTTGTGCAGGCTTCTCAAGCACTCACTTGATGTTGTCTTTGCAAAAACGACGGCCATGCACATGCATGTCTGCATACACATACAGGCAGACATTAATTAACTCACCAATAATTCACGGCAATCATTTCTTGTTCATTCTTCTGACAACATTAAGACATTGCCACTTGATTAATTAGCTCATATTTGTTTGGAGGTGACCTTTTAAGTCCTTAAAAGGCTCTATATTTTACTCTGTATGGATACACTAGCACAATTCAGTGGTTTCTCTCCCCTTTCTACACCAGGTCATTTAGCTGGAATCCGCTTTTACTGCAAGGAATCAACAGTGTCACTGAACTAGCAGCTCTTCCCCGCACATCCCCCTTTACTTAGCCATATTGTGGAAAAATTGCCCAAAAGCAGGGCACTGCGTGGATGCCTTGTGCTCTCTATCTGATATGTAGTGGGAGCTTCTGCAGGACTTTCTGCAGAGCACTTAGAATTTGGGTCACACACAAGTGTTTCATATCTCATTCTAAGCAGTGGCTTATGCAGAAGTCCTTGGGAAAAAAATAAATATATAAAATAAGTAAATGAAAGATAATTCAAAGGGAAGAGGGATGACAATATGATTTCTTTGTACTGACAGTTCCAGACATCTTTTTTTCTGGGGAAGGAGAGCGCAGCTGAGGAGCCAGGCTGGGACGCCTGGGAAGGAAGGAAGGAAGGAAGGCAAGGGTATTGAGTCACACTTCCCTAGAAAGAGTTGAGCAACATGGAGAGGGAAGGGAGGTGTTTTGCAATGAGTAAGAGTCCAGTTGCGAGGAGAAAGGAGAAACCAAGTGACCTGCTCAGGAAACAGGATTTGCAGGGTGACTTCTATAGGACGGAGAGAAAGTCCCTTGGAAAATAAGGCATGGGGAGGACTAGTAATTTGCTTTCAGCTCAGAGCTAGTTTCCCACCTCTTTTGTCCTACAGGATTTCCTCCCAGATGTAAAATCATTTCAGTGACTTTGGCAGTAGCATATTTTTAAGTACTCCCATTTGAAAGGGAGCATTCATCTCCCAAGTTATTTTCTTCTCAGATAGGATTTTTAGATAGGATTTAGACATAAGACTTAGCTTTCCAAGGAACTGAGGGAGTAAAAGGGAAAGATAAAACCCTACTGGGCTTTCCTGAGTACTTTAGCTATAGAGATACCTTTTTGAACATCCACCTATGTTTTTCTTATTACTTTTATCTCACTAGGTACTTAAATGCATCTTGTGGCATACAAATGCTCCTAAGAAGTTCTCCTTTAGCTTTTCTTTGACGATAAATATGGTATCTAGTTTTTGACCATGAGTTTTCTCCACAGAATGCCTCACTCATGCTCTGCAGCCAACAGAAAGAGGCAAAGAAGAGGCCTCTTAGAGTTGTTGCAAGTAATTTGAGTGCAGGCAATATTTTGTTTCAATGGCTCATTTGTTATTCCAAGACAAGTCAGAAGTATTTTGCTGCTATTAGTTGATGCTTGAATGATAGCTTTAAAGTTCAGTGAGAGTTTTGCATGAAGGCATTATAACCATTCAAGCAGTAGCTAGATAAAGCTGCATCAATATTTGATGGATTTGAACAATGGATTAGAGATGTTACAGTGAGGAGGAGAAAACCTTTAATACCAGCTTGGCTATCAAAAGATAGAAAATGCTGCTAAAATAAGAAGAACAATATGAAAAAAAAAAAAAAAGCCTATCAGGCCAAAGTAAACCATCCCAACAAGTCGAGACTTGTGTCAACAAAAGCAGCCAGGATCTCTTCATTTTTACATATGTGCAAAATCTGCATAAGATGGAGTGTTTCCAGCAATTCTGGCAGTTATGTCTATTAAAAGACATAACAGCTATCCTATTTTGTTTCACTGCACCAAATCTTAGCACTTGCTGTGAACTGAGATCCAAAGCTTGCCCCCTTTCCCTCTATGCAACAGTCAGTTATTGTGGCACCAATTCTGTTCTCACAACAGGAGTAGCCCTGCAGGTGGAAGATGCCTTTCTCAGAAATATAAGGCACACAGGCAAGTTGCATGTCCACACAGTAGGGACTCAGTATCCAGTGGCAGGTCAGGCCTTGACAAAAACCAAGACCAGTTCTTTAACTTCAGTTATGTTTCCATGAATATCATTCCTGTACGATCTTTTGGAGCAACAGGAAGAATCATAACTGTAAAATACGTGAGCTGAAGACCTGGGTAACGCAACTATATTGAATTATGCAATGCTCTCAGCCTTTCTTCAGTAAAATTCAAAAGACACAACACAGCAGAGCTTAAACTGATACCTACTGACTAGTTATTTAACTATAGAAGACAAGGATACATCCAAGTGCTGTTAAAAATAACTATTTTGTACACGCCTTTCTATATATAGCACTGCATTGCCCAGATAATTAAGTATTCATAATATATCCGCATGTAGAAAATGATAAAAGTTATAGACCAGGTCAGGACTGAGTAATAACTTAGAGTCAAAAGTGTAACTTAATTCACAGGGACAAAAGGAAATGAATTAGTAAATAACATGCCTTAAATATGTTCTAGCATATACGGAACAAATTGCTACTTCTGTTTAAAAAAAAGGATTCATAGTTCCCTGTGTCACAGAAGAGCGGGATCTGATGAAGGTGGAGGTGAACATCTGAGGCCAGCGAGGAGACCAGCCATTCAGCAAAGGGACCTTATCGTTTCTCCTGACAGTGCTGAGTTCTTTACCACAGGCTGCCACATGGTGAAGAGGGGGCAAAAGATAAAAACGAAGGCTTTTGGGGAGAAGTGCTCAGCTGAGTTTTTAAAAAGAAACAGAAAAAAACACCAAGAAGAGTAATAGCACAAACCCTGGGGCATATCTGTAGGTGCAGTCGACTGGGCACATGGATAAGAGTGATCACCCACATGAGATCAATGCTGCCACTCCTTTGGCTCCAAACACCAATCAGCCCTGGGCAGCCAATTTCTTCCCTACTCTAATTTTGGCTTTCAATCAAATAGATGTTATTCCAGAAACACAGGCGTCCTCAGATAAGCTATCTCCCATGGGACAACCAGTGTGAGGAGCTCCACCCTCCACCCATCATCTGCCACGTCTTCATGAACAAGGGACACAGCGCTGGGCTCACTGCATTGCAGAGCGGATTAACATCATCTTCCAGACCTGCAATGACATTAATGCCAAACTATAGGCAAGTGAACAACATAACAAACAAGATCCCTCCTCAGGAGCTACAAAAACTGCCTCGTTCTGTGGCGCAGAATTTCACCAATTTCCAATTTATTACCTGTGGGAAGCCTCTAATGCACCAATAAAGATGAACTGGGTAAAGAAAGAAATCTGCTCAGACACAGGAAGCTGGGTGTTTTTTCTGTATGTTTCTGAACTGGGATTTAACCAGAAAGGGGATCTGTTATCGATCCAAGGGTCTTATCTAGTTCCAACTTATTAACTTATTTTCCTTGTCATGCCACTCACTGGGACATTTGGTACTGAATTCAGGTTGTTTATCTGCCAAAGAGTTGTTAACTGCCTGGCTGTTTGATGTCTGCCTGAGCACCGGTAAAACTATGTTTTCACAGAAAGGGAAAGAACATTACCACCAAAAAAAAAAAAAAAAAGAAAAAAAGGCATGTTAAACCTATTTCTCAAGTTCCACGTGTATGTGTAATCCATGCTTCCCTTCTATGTAGTGCTCTGTGTCTTTTACTGGCTACGTGATAGAGAAGCTGAGGAATCTGCTACAGACTTGTTGGTAACCAACTTTCTTGACACAAGTCTGTGTGGAGAAGTAAGTTGGGAAGAGTTCCAAACTGGAGGGAAAGGTGTGCTGACAAACTACGGCAAGAACAGAGCTTCCCGTCCTCACCATCTCCATCTCTTCTGCTTCCCTCAGACTTTCATTTTGTGGGCATTACAAGATGAGGAAGTAGCAAGACAGCATTTAGCAAGAAATGTTTAAAAAGTAACCTCAAGTAGCAATATCCAACAGTGACACAAAAACACACACCCACATATAAAAATATTCCCAGCTCACCCAAGTACTGTGTATTTATGTGCTTATGTGCTGCTCTGGCTCCCGTGAAGCTCCATTCCTCAGAAACTCTATAGGCACAAACGTCACAGCTTTCACTGTTCTCCGTACAGCACCACTTATCCAAGAGAAGCAAAGCCTCAGACGTAGCTTAATCTAACATTTATAAGGCACCCACCTTCCCTAATCCTTCCACGAAACATGCTTTGGCAAAACTACTGAGTGGTAATCTGCCCTTGACTGGTGCAGCAGAAACTCCAGCTAGCAGCAGTTGCATTCAATGACTGGAAGAACATGAAAACAAGAGATTGTAGCCACTGGGACTCACAGTGGGTGCCTCTGTAAAGATTTGCTTTTTGGAGAAGAGGAGAGACCAAGGTCACGCTCCCAGCCATGCACCCATCCCACCTCCCATGCCTTCACCAGCCGCCAGATGGGCGCGGGGACTTCCACCGGGGACCGCTCGGCTAGCGCAACGATGCCTTGTGCGCTGCTCGACACCACTGCCGATAAGCTCCCCAGCTGTCAGAAGTCTTCAGGAGATCTAAAATTAGACGGAGCAGCTGTGCTTAGGTCAGGAGGGTTCCTATAGGAGCTGTGCCAGTGCTCTCCATTGTCAGTTTAGACTCTTGTTTTGAGAAGATGCCTGAGGTGGAAATGGAGAGCAATCTTGCCTTTTCAGCACTGGGGCAGTACATTTTATAAAAACAGCATTATTTTGCCTACGCATAAAAAAAAACCCCACAGGGCACAACCCTAAGTGTCCCTCTTCCCGACTGTGGAAAGCCTCAGGGATACTGGAAGTTTATTCTAGGCTACAGAAGATCAAATGCAGTCCTCACTTTACAAGTGATAGAGTGGACGATCTCCCTGAGGACTGTGCACAGGAAATTCTGAGGTAGCCTTTGCTGGGCCTGTTAATCCCGAGTGCCCAGCTACTTTTCCAGAAGTCTCTTCTGACATTACCTAAGTGTTGTTTTTTTTTTTTCTCATTCTCAGGTTGTAGAAATAATGCCAGAATGCTTTGCAGTGTAACTGTTGTTTATGTGAGCACTATTGCTTATGTGAATACAGGCCACTGAGAGGAAACTTTAATCTGCACCTTCTGAGGAAGAAATAGAAACTGATTCCTAAACAAACTGCCTCAATTTGAACATGCGAGATAACTCTCAAGAAGAAAAAATGTCTGTTCCCACCATGTGTGACATTCCACCACGTATTACAGCCAATGTTTTACTGCAGGGCTCTGGAGTTTCCTCCAGGCAACTAGGCCTCTGGGCTGAAAAGATGGGAGACTCTCAGGGACTTGCAGATATGGATTATCATGAAAGTCAGCAAACGTAGTTCCTTGCAAATTTTTAAGAGATTTCTTGTCTTTCCTCACTTCCTCAGACATTTTTTATGTCTGCATTTTCTTGCTCTGACCTAAGGAGAAACAAGCCCTTCTCTTCCCTCAAGACAATCCAGCCTTAACCATGCTGGCATGATGAGAAGTCCTGTCTGAAGTAATTTTCTCTTCTGTGAGGCATGCAACAACTGCACTGCTGTGTGTCGATTCCTTGGGTTTTGGAAAAAAAATACTAGAGAATAACCTAGAAATCCCTGGCCTTCTGTAACAGCTGTCTCAAAAAGGAGGGCTAAAGTTTCAGCTTCTCAGAAAGGACTGGGGAAGGAAAAAAAAGAATAATTTTTCATATGAAGCACATTTGACATCAGAAAAATAAGAACCATCTTCCCCTCTCATCCATGTTACACACATATATCCTGGGAGATATTTTCCATGACCAGAAAGGAACTCAAAGTTGAGGTTTAGGTGTGATTCAGGTAGAGGTATCATCATATGCTCATCCAGTGTTGCCCAGCTTCTTTAAAAGAAAAAAAAAAACAAAAAAAAGAAAACCTAAAATTATCTTCACTAATGTTTTGATGTTGGTCAATGAAAAAAGATATTAAAAATATTACTTACAGCTCTCTTGAATGATTAATCTTACCTTTGACACTCACTGACTCACAGTCAAAAATGGTCCCAAACAATCACTCTGCTGAGTGTCAGTGTACTGTATCTTCTTAGCACAATCATTTTCTTAACACGGACAGATCAACAAAGCCTAAAGGCAACATGGTGCTGGCAGAGTTTCAAGAGAAAATGTCCTTCAAAATAATAGTTGTTGAATTAAATAGTCTCCTACAGCATCACTGAAGACATTATTGTGTTAATAGCTCCAAAATGTCTATTACAATCAGGTGAAATCTACACAAGTCAGACCACAGAAATTCTTCAATCGGGGCTTCTTTTCTGGCTGAACTAGTGTGCAAAATAATGTAATATGATTTAAACACCATTCAAACACTGTTTGAAATCCTCTGAACTCTTTTGCTCCTTTTAATAGGCCTTTCAATTATTTAATAGTTGTTTATCAACAAAAGAGTGCTTAAAAAGCAACTAATATTTTGGAGGTATGCAACATGAGATGCTAAAAAAATTGATTCTCAGAAAACACAACACAATCTGGAAAACACTGATCACTGAAAAATCAGGCTATTGTCTCAGGTTCCATATCTGTGGGCATTCAGTCACCTCCAAAAATCAGGACTACTATCTGTTTAGCACATGTGCACATGTGCATTTGTTAGTTTCTCAGAAGCTGTTTGCCACAGCTTGTATCAGCATAACTTGCAAGCTGTAAGTTTATTATTAAGGCTTATTATTCTGTAAAGTGTAGGCTTATTATGTGATAATATGAGATTTAATGAAATTCAATGAGATATGTATGAAAGCAAGAGTGCAACCAGCAGCAATCCACTTTAATTATTTAATCCTGATATATTTTGAATGATAACTTTCAAATGTGCTACACATTTGGGGACCAACAAGAGGGAATTGCTTGAATAAACTTTCAGGTTACCCATTGAAGGTCTGGGAACTGGTTAATAGGAGGTGACAAGAGGCAGCCTGGTGCTATCCAAAGTATAGGCTAGATTCTGTTTAGATGAGCAGTTGAGAAGCAGTTAACAAAAAGGACATCTTTTGTTGCATTCTGGTTTCAAAGCTCACAGCTGGTTCAGTCATTGCTTCCTAATTTGTAGCAGAGGGAGATTATTAAATATCTACTCCCCTACTGGAACTGCTGGGTCTGTACCCAACAGACTTCTAGTGGTATTTAGACTTTTAAGCCAACTGGTGCTTCCTTGGGCAGGGAGGAACCCAAACCCACACTAAGAATGATGTTGAACTTGAGTCCCATCACTGCCATGTATAAGAAACATCACAGCTTCCTCCTTGTCCGGCTTAACAGGAAACCTCTATCTGCTGTTCCTCTAACTTCTTCCACAAACACACACAGCAGTCTGGACATATTACCCATTTCCTCCCAACCCACGTTGTTTATCTCCCTAGCATCTGCCACGGTTTACAAGTCTGGAGCAAGTCCGACACCAGGTTTTAAGATATGCATTTAAAGCAACTGAGCTGAAAGGTTTCAGAAGACCCCAGGAAAAAAAAGAAAAGAAAAAAAAAAGTAGAAAGAAAGAAAGGAGCACCACTGATTCACGTGCTCTGAAATAACTGGAGCAAAGTCCATCAAAGCAAGATTTCCCATCTGCCTGGTATCTCCAGAAAGCTGGAGTACCTCCTCATTTTCATCTACAGCACTCTCTAAAGGTTGACTGTATACACACAGACAGCAGTGTGTGCACACACGAAGGTATTTTCTCTGCGGATGTGTGAACACCTGCATGCACGTGGCTTTTATTAATTTATTTTTGTCAAAGGGGCAATGAGCTTCGCTGCTGCTGTGAGTTGTGCATGGCACAGGCCTGGAGCTCTGCTCATCTTCAGGGTTTTGCTCTATGGGCAAGTTCAGAAGCACATCAGGGTACAACTTTTCTGCAACAGCAGTGTCATGAGCAGAGCTTACATCCTTTTTGTCCTATATGTATAAATATGTAAATATGTAAAAAAAAAGATCTCCCCTTCCCTTTCAGCCCCTCAGCCCTTGCTCTGTGCCCTGACCTGCTTCTGCTCACTCCCGGAGGTGAAAACAAGGAGCTGCAGTTGTGACACTGCAGTTTGTGTGTCATACTGTAACCGGGTTTCCACATCCTCCTCACTCTGTTGTAAAAGTGCTCGAAGAGGAAGAAGTGCAAATAATGAAATATAGGAAAGCAGGAAAAGAGGAAGCAGCCGAGAGACAGCAGCCCAACTGAAACACTAAGAATTATGGAGAAGTGACAGAAAGGGAAGCACAGACCAGGAATTATACTTGGTGGCTTAGTTTAAAATAAATAAATAAAGAAACCAAAACAAAAATAGATAGGCCTAGCCTTTTCTGCCTCTGCAGCAGTCTTTTCAACTACTATTCCTTACTGACTTTCACCCACTTGACCTATATTCCCCTCCTCACCTACTGTAAGGCAGTTAAGGAGGCATTCTACTCTGTGTGCAGCGGGATGTCACCAAAACTGAAACAACATAGGGGTACATAGTAAACAAAAAACGCTAATCTTCATGTCAAGCAAGAGTATGGGCACCTCCAATCACCCCAGGAGAGAAGAGAGGGAAATCAAATGGAGACAAGCTCTCCTAGCACCCAGCCTCGGGTTGAGAAGGCTCCATTAGGCAATGGTCTTCGCTGCCAAAAGCGGCCCTGACGACCAAGCAGTGGAAGAGTACAGAAGGAAATTGGCTCAAGCACGGTGCGGATTGCTTAACTGGGCAATTCTGCCCCACTGCTAGGGGATGGAGCAGGCAGCTTAGGAAGTCTTCCACTGACAGCATGTACAGTTCTGTCCTACTAATTCAGAATGAAACTTGGCTGGATCAGAGAGCGTTTAAAAATCACATAAAGATTTTTCTCTTCTCCATTTGCTGGTAAAGCCGAGTGGAGAAGAGGACAGAGCCTTTTTTTTAACACTCTCCTAGTCTTAGGGACTTTTCAGAGAGAATCTGCCTGATAAAAGGATGAGTAAAAAGCAAACAGTGAAAAACAACCTTCTAAAAACATCACAAAACTAATAGCAATGCATCCCTTTTGACTCAAGCTCCAATATTAATCTTATCTGGGGGCTAAACTGAAGTGGGTAGTTTCTCAGGAAGACAGTGGTGAAATCCTGTGCACAAATGAAGACAGGACTGTTACACAAAGGTGTACTGTGGTATAACTATTTGCTCATCGCTGCGTGCAAGCCACCCTGTTGGAAAAGCTCCTTCAAACCACTTTCCGCTATTCCCCTTCAGAGGAGGCTGTCACAAAGTGGCAAGAAGAGGGTATTAGTGAGGTTGCACTTTTGTTGAAAACCTTTCGCATGGAGTACCAAAAAACTCTGCTGTTTTCCAACTACCTATCTGGGCCGCTCAGTCCTTATTTAGTTCTTCAACAAAATTTAATATATTTTGGAATGTGCATGAAAGAGGAGAGATCAATGTAGCTATATATGAAGGAATTAAGTCTTTTCTTACAAATGTCTACATTCCCTTAGACATTAGCTGCTGCAGGTCTGAAGTGCCTTTCCTATGGTACAATTCTTAAAACTCTTCCACTTTCCTATAGATACAGCAACAGTAGCCACAGCTTGGCATTAAAGCAGCCTACACACTGCAATATTTTTATATAGACGGCAATGGGACCAAGCTGTCATGTGTATATGTATGAGGGAGTCTATTAGCATTGTAAAGATTTTGCACAGCTTGTCTTTCCTTCCTTATTAGAAAGAAGGGCTGATTTGTATTTTGGGTTTGAAGGCCATGATCAGACAGCTCTCGGCTTTACCAGTTCCAGTCTGGTTTTAAGCACGGTCTTCAGTGTAGCCTCTCCTGGTTTCCAAAGAGAATAATCAGTCATTTAGCTATTCTAGAAACAATGCTATGTCAAGTCAAGAGTGTATGTCACTTAGCTATGGATGTTCTCCACAGCAAATGGATGCGCTTTTTTTTTTTTCCTAGTTGATTTTGGATAAGAAATGTCAGGCAAAAGCAGCAGAAACATGGTTATTTAGTCATATTGCTACTCACTGTTACACTGGGACAGCTGGAAACAACCAAGCATTGGCCTCTACTGCAATCCTAGCCATAAAGAAAGGAATGAGTTGATTGCTTGGTTAAGGAGCAATACCACAAGGGGATTTTTATGCTGATGTAAACTTGGAAAAAAAAAAAAAAAAGACAACATTAAATAGCAAAAGCAATGGGCAATATTTGGGCCAGAACTTTTCTCAGATTTTCACTGGTTATAAAAAGTGCTTATTATTAACAGCTCCCATCCTTATTAGTCGTCTTCTTCGTCTTATAGAAAATCTGTTAGTAAACAAAATCTTATGGCTTCACAAAAGGGTGGGGCACTGGAGTTGAACTCAGGAAATCTAGGTTTAATTCCCATCTTGGCAACAAACTTCCTGTGTGACTATGGGAAAGGCACTTAATATCATGTGCCTCTACTTCCCTATCTGTGTAGTTTTTCATTCTTTTTTTATAGGAATAAGGCTTTCTTTCTTTCTTTCTTTCTTTCTTTCTTTCTTTCTTTCTTTCTTTCTTTCTTTCTTTCTTTCTTTCTTTCTTTCTTTCTTTCTTTCTTTCTTNTCTTTCTTTCTTTCTTTCTTTCTTTCTTTCTTTCTTTCTTTCTTTCTTTCTTTCTTTCTTTCTTTCTTTTCTTTCTTTCTTTCTTTCTTTCTTTCTTTCTTTCTCTCTCTTTCTCTCTTTCTTTCTTTCTTTCTTTCTTTCTTTCTCTTTCTTTCTCTCTTTCTTTCTTTCTTTCTTTCTTTCTTTCTTTCTTTCTTTCTTTCTTTCTTTTTTTCTCTCTCTCTCTCTCTCTTTCTTCCCTTCTTTCTTTCTTTCTTTTTTTTTCTTAAATGAGGAAACTCAGTGGCTGCACTGTTGCCTGAAGCGATTCCTATACATGGTTGCCCGCCTCACAAGTGTACTAACACATGAGGTCAAAATCTGGCCACGTGCCAGTCACCTTGCTTGTGAAAATTTGTGAAAGTGCACTACAGAACTACATAAAAGTAGAAAGCTTTTTATAAAGACCAGTCTGAAAAATCAGACTGCATCCACAATGTGACTGTTGGGGACCAAACGGTTGGAGCAATTGCCTTCATATGCACTTATTTGAGGACAACAAGCAGGCTTTTTCTTCCTTACCAATGATACAGAAACAGGAAAGAAACTGTAAGTTCTGTTGTCTGGTCTATTCCTGCACTGCCAGTGCACTCAGAACAAGATGTAGGAGCCCCAAAGGTAAATTATCTCAAGAAAAAAAATAGTGTAAAACACTAATCTAAAACACTTTTTTTATTTCCCACTGCACATCAACAAGGTCAGCAGAAGCTGAGGGTGCAGGGAGGATGAGAGAGGAAATAAGAGGCCATCTCAGCCTGCCCCTTTATTGTAAGAAGTGACTAAATACCACAAAGTGTGTTATCTCCAGCTTGGCTCTGCAGTGCTTCCCATATATGTTCAGTTATGAGGTGTGAAATCTCACTCCAAAAACAAATTGACAGAATATTTTTTGCAATGCAGAAGATTTTCAGAAGCATCTTTAAAAACAACAAACCTGGGTAAGAAAATGATTGGAATCCCCAAAAGTGAAGATAATTTGGGCATATATCCCAGCTTCCTCTTCACCCGCTCTTCCTTACACAGTCCTCAGCCTCATTCCTTCCCCTTTCACGCCCATTTCAGACTGTAATTCCAGTCCTCGCACTGGCCCAAGCCTCAGCGCTTACCAGCACTCATCAGATACCGAGCTGGAATTCAGCCCTCTGTTTTTCTCAAGAGCTGGTTTCCTATGATGCTTCTGATTTTCCAAATCATCTAGTCATTCACTACCAAAATTTATTTTACTCCCTTGCATGGCACCATGAGATCTGTCATTTACTTAAGCTTCATACTTTCAGATCTCACGTTTCAAGTTAAAGGGACATATCATTTAAAACGAAGCAGGAAGCAGTGCATGGTTCGTGCCATACCAGTTCCACTGCACAGAGGAAGAACACACCTGGCTATTTTGTTGCTGCTCTTGGAAAAACAAACCTGCTTTCTGCTGTCCAGACTACTCGTTACAATTCAGAATCACAATATAGTAGTTACAACATGTGCCCTACCAAACCTCTTCCTCAGGCTGGAAATTGTAAGACTTAATCAATCAATATAATATTAATTAGGTTGTAAGCTCTTCAGGGCACATATTTTTTTGGTATTTAATTTGCATCTAGAGTAACAGAGGACCATTCCGTTTCTAGCATCCCTGCACTGAAACCCAAATTCATTCAATCTGAGACAAATGGCAGTGGAAACACCCAAAGTTTAATTCTCTTTCCCCAGTCTTGCATAAACATTGAGAGTCATTTTATCCAGGTAATGGGAACAGTGGTCTTAAAATTGGACACAAGTAGAAAAAAAATGATGAAAACTAGTGTCAGGCATTTACAGAGTGGTGAAAATTTGGTTTCTTGTAAGTGTTCGTGAATTCTTCAGACTATCAGAGTTGACACTTCCTGTCCTCTTAGCATTTATGAAATGGTTGGAAGTGCCATTTCCCCTCTGCTCTTAGTGTCATGTTCCAGATAGTGTAAATGGCCTTAACTCACATGAATCTTATAGTTTTTTGAAGCATACGCTCAGTTTATGCCTAGAGCACATTTCAAACATTGCAAAACAGCAAGAGCCCCTTTGCAGTTGTAGGAAACCAGACAGATTCAGAGAGCATCTGACAAAAATTTTCTGCTATGCACTAGTATTTTCCACGTAGCCACCTTTACCTGGCAGTGACACAACCAAGTGGGATGACAGACAGGGTCTGAGAGTGAGGCACTCAGAACTCAAAGTTCTGATTCTGCAGTGTTTAAATACATGTGATTTCTGTCTAAGGGAACAATGCCGAAGTCAAGATCTGAGAACTGACACGACTCAAAATGAGTTTTCTTGAAAAATTCCTCTTTTTTTTTCCAGTTGCAGCTTTGAAAGGACATCTCACACAGTGCCTAGTTTCTCTCTAAAGCAACATCTCTAAATTCGATCCTAAGTTGAGTGCAAACCAAGTAAAAATGCCAGGCTGCGGAGCCACAAGCAAACTAGGACTAATACACATCGTGTTGCTCTCTTTCTCATGAACTAAATTTAAGTTTGTTACTAAGCCAGGATTCACGATGCACCTAAACTTCATGCTAACACCCAGACTGAGTGGCTGGACTCAGAAAGAGGCAAATGAAAAGGGTGAGAAATGTGAGAAACCTTCCCCACAGAACCACAAAGCAGCCCCAGTGAAGTGGCTATTTCTTACTAGCTAAAGTAAGCCTTCATATGTGTGCCATGGAGTCTTTCTACTTCCACTTCACACACGGAGTCCCAGAAAAGCTGATGTGAGCCATGCAGTACAACATGCTTCTCGAGGACTTGGGGAAAAAAAATGTTAAAAGTTTCATTTTCTGTTGCCATCTCTTTATCGAATGATTGTGCTGTGGCTGTTAGGCGTGCAGGACTGCTGTGACAAACCTTCCCAGCAAGTCTTGTGAAATTTGCTTCTGCTGATGCAAACATGCGATCTGCTAGAGCTCCTCATCACTATCTGATGAACTCCCATCCTAAGCCTGAACATGAAAAACACAACCCACAGCCCAGAACGTGTGGATCGCTGTGTTCTCAGGAAGCACGCAAGTAAAATAACTCACTGTGCTCTATCTCGCTGAGGGTAAAAAAAGAGAGGAGGAAAAGCAAAAAAAGGTTGTGCAGCAAACACCAGTCCTCACCAAGGAAGGCTGCATTTTGCTCAAGCAGCCTGGCCTTCATTAAGGGTTCATAGTTTGCACTCAACTGTAGCTCCTCAACATTTGCATCAGGAGGATCCCTGAGACTCACTCCTGCTTGCTGAAACAGGGTGACCAGAAGGGTCTTTCACTGTGTCTGTCAGAGCTGTTCTTCTAGTCCTTCTTTTTGCTCATCTCCTCAGCTACCTACTGAAATGTGGCTGAGCAAATTACCAAGCTAGGTATAAACCAGCTTCTAGTAGAAAGTTGTATCTCAAATAAAAGATGCAAGATATTTTATCTGCATTTCCCACATGATTATGCCAATAATTAATTATGTCTAGATTTATGACCCTTTGTGTCTTTGCAACACAGAGGCTCCCAGCCTCGCAACTCTGCCGAGACTGCACAAGCCACAAGGGGTAGGAACGCATCTTCCTCAGACGCTGCCCACTTCCCAAATGGAATTTACGCTTGAGGCTTATATGGGATACAGACAAGCCAGTAGGAAGTAACCTTTTCCTCTTTTAGGCTTGAAAAAAAATATTTTTATTGTACGACTTTATTTTGAAGAATACACGCTTGATAGGCCTCCAAAAAAAGGGAAGAGCTCAGCTTCCAAGAGAAATGCCACTTCGTGTACCTGCGCTCTAGTTCAGTCTTTTCCACATATTTACACACAGAGAAGAATTTGGCTTTGCAGACATAAATCTCTGTGTGTGCAGGAAGGCACAGTTTTGTCTGCCTGTGTATATGTGCATATGCATGTGCATACACATGGAAGAGAGAGAAGACGTTGGAATAAACAGCTCCTTGTGGTTGGAAAACACATTACTGTTTCAAACTTCAAAGGGAGTATCAAAGAGAAGCAATGATTTCCAAAAAAATAGAGGGAAGGGGCGAAAAAAAAGAGACACTTAGAAATAAAATATATTTTTGCATTGGATCTTTAGCACCTAAGGCTAAAACGTGTATTGTATAAATCAGGCTCTTTCACAGCACAGAGAAAAAGAGCTTATTAGCAATGGTAAGAGTGTATAGCAAATGTACAGACTCATTAATGTGTAATTATAGAAAAAAAACAAAATGAGACTTCCCTAATCTGTTTTGAAAGGAGAAAAAAAAATCCACTTAACACCGCTATAAGCCCACGGTAGGATACCAATCTCACTAGGATCTACGAGCAGTGCAGGAGTAAAATTAAACAAATGTGTTGCTGCCAGAGGTAATGCCTCACTACCATTATCCATTCCTTGTGCTTCACACGTGTCCGACTCCAAAACCGCTGGTCTTCTGCTAGCATTTTAGCATTTCTCAGTTTTATTTCCACTCTCCACAATGTGGACCAATGGGCAGGAAGCTCAACCAAAAGCCTAGTTCCTACTTGGCTTCTAGATAAAGTGCTGCAGGGTAGGTCCACACCTGCAAAGCCCGGCAATCACACTGGCCCGCAAGCCTCGCCTGCCTCCCCCACCAACTGCCAGCAACAGGTCACATCACATTACAAAATTATGTGGATTTGGGATTTTGGAAGGAAAAAACATGACCCCTAATCTAAGCAGCAGGTGCCTCTGTGATGGTGGCTCCACTGGTGGCTCCATCCTGTCCATCCTGGCACGGAAAACCCCCTGCCCCTTCAGAGGAGCAGGTCAGTCTCCCCATGGCCCAAAGGGAAGCAGCAGGGCTCAGCCCACCCCACTGATCTCACAGTAAGGCAAATACATTTTTCCTCCTGAATTCTTTTCCCTAGTGAAAGGAAACTTTGCTATGGAAGGAGCTGGAAAGACGTCCAGCATGGAGGCCCTGCATGTAGGGTACAAGCAGCGGTGTTCTCCAGCTGCACTACCCACTTTGGTGCTAATGAAACCCTACCAGCCACTGCCGCCACTTCCGAGCGTTGCAAAACTCACTCACAGCAGGAAAAAACAGGCTCAGCAAGGCTGTCCACATACTGCTGAGACGCACAGTCCTGGGAATGGGAAGGGACTGATCTCCTCGCTCCAAAAAAGCCCTGTGCCATCACTGAAGACCAGAACACAGAGTTCTTCACTTAGGAGAAAAATAAGATCAAAAAAAAAAAGAAAAAACCCAAACCATAAAAAACACCAAATATTTGGGAAGTTCAAATCCATAGTGGGGATGTTGTCTGATCACAGCTTCTTACAAATACAGGATGCTTTTAAATGATGAAATACGGAGAATGAATATTTCCTCTTCTATAAATTGCAACACAAGCTGAAAGTGTCACCAACTTTAGTTAAAACCCACCTTTCCATTGCATTAAATAGTTCTGTTGCATTCCTTACTCAATGAAGAGGGTAAAATCACATGCAGATACTCTCTGTTTTATGAAGGAATTAGCAGCTCCTGCTAAAACTCTCTACAATTTTTTAAAAAGAGGCCTCAGAGAGCAGTTGGGGTCCCATGTACTTCCATAAAATGGTCTAGAAGTTACTGAAAACTCTGGTAAGAGTAACTTCCTCAGAAGTAACATTTTCAGGGTAAAAAAGAAAAAAAAAAAAAAGGGAAAAGAGGGACGCTACATTAAGTTCTCCTTACTCTTTGGTAAAGCAGGTACTGGGTCCCTATTTCTTCTTCCTCTCCCTTTAAAATTTGATTTTAATTCTGTTCCATTTCTCTACGCCTGCTACACTTGCTATATTTCTCAGATAAAATTTTCGGTTATGTTTGAAAGAGGAGAAAAAGAGGAGAAATGAAACATGAAAATCAGCAAGGAAGACATGGCCCATTATTAGCTTTTTATTTTGGAGAGAGTCTTGTTTTGGGAAGGAGAGGAATTCTTTGTTTGCTCTGCATCCTTCACAGAGGTATAGACCTGCTCTTGGATGCTTACTTTCCTTTTTTACATACAGATTTTGACATTTTAGATTTGAAATCTCACTGATATTCAAGTGGGAGTAAGAGGCTACTCACTCACCAAAATGTCACCTGGTGCCCATGGGGTGACTGTGCGCAATGGTAGGAGGACAGATGAGGTGGCTTCTCACTGTCCTTGTGACTTGGGCACCAAAACCTACTGGGAACCACATCCCTAAAATGCATGCAAAAGAAGCCTTGGACACTGATCCCTAACTTAAAAACATGTAGAAAAGAAGGAAAGGGAGGTTGAAGGAGGCACATTTGGGTCGCATTGAGATTAGCGCTGCTTGCTCCTGGGTCTGGGTCTCAGGCTCCGAAGAGGAGCTGCCTCTAGCCTCGTGCCTTTAGCACATTGCTCTTCAGGGATGGGTCAAGCCCAGGGGAACCTCTGGCTTGAACTCATCAGTGCAGATCCCTCGAGCAGACCCGGGGTTGTGAGGTTGTGACTGAAAAGGAGCTCCTCACAGCAAGGCACCTTAATGGCAGCCGAAGTTACAGAAAAGAGAGGAAAAACAGCAGCTTGTTCCCAAAGAGCACCTCCATGCAGGCAGGTAACAGTGCTCCTGAGCCTGCCCCTTCATCCCGCCGTTTAAGCCCAAGAGCGCTCCAGCTGAGTGACAACTTGGCCAGGAGAAAAACCCAAATCTATGGCAAGCAGCAACCACCATAAAATAAGGGCTGAAGAGCTCAGCGGTGGTGGGAAGGTCCATCCAAGCCTGTGACGCCGAGTCATTCCCCTAAAATAAACTGAGGTTTAGCAAGCTGCAGCTAGAGAGGTCCTCCCCAGCTAAGCATATGCCCCACTTCCAGCCAAAGCGCCATGCACGGAGCCGCACCGCAGCCCGGCTGAGATCCTGCAAGATAATTTTAACTCCCGGGCCCGCGCGGGCTTATCGCCGCAGCACATCTCCTCGGCTCCGATAAAGACAACTTCCTCTCGCTGCAGATTAGATCAGCAGGCGCCGGATCCGTACTTAAAAGCCACACTGCTACACACGCGGCTGGGCTCCAGTCGCAGGGAGGCTCGCCGCCTCTCAACGGCTGGGACAGAAAACTCACCGCTTGGAGGCCTTCCCGCCTGGGCCACCCAGGATTGGGTTTTCTGTCTCCCTCTGGCTATATGAGAATGGGAAGTTTTACACTGCAGGTTAAATTCACCTACAAGTAAAAAAGACCGTCTTTCATCACCCCCCCGGAAAATTCAGGAATATGTTTTTCCTAACTCGTAAGCCATGGCTGAGAGCGGCGCTTGGCTCTAGTGTCACAGCAAAAATCCTCCTGTAGCCCTGGATCTTTGTCTCTTCCACATCTAGCTTCCCAGCAGCCCTGTATCTTTGCCTCTTCCACATCTCATTCTAGCACACGGCTCCATACTGTGCATGAGGGATACCTATCTTTGAAGGTTAGTGTATACCATATATCACATGCACCGTGAAAGCTATCACGTGCCTTCCTCTCTAACGCATCCCCAACCTCTTCCACAAATCACCAGAAGAGTTTTGCATAGAAAATGAACACAATCCTGATGGATATACTTCCTGTGTTCCCCTCAAAAGCAGAGAATTCCCACTGGCAGCCTCTCAGAGCACACTGCCTTCGCTTTATGTTGGGTGTTGTACTTTGGGCGCAGAAATGGCAGCTCCACACTAAATAAGAGGGGAGATTCCCAACTTCCCTATTTCTAAAAGTTCCTAAAGTACACCAGTTGCAAGTTTCTCAATTCCCTCAGAAGGACCCTCAGCGGGACCTGCAAGCCCTGCTTCTCTGTGAACGTTTATTTGCAGAGGACAAGCAATTTCTAAAGCTCCCCCAAACATACTGTTACCAACCTTCTCCCTGCTCTCAGGGGCTGAGGGAATTGCATTAGGTGGGACTTGATCAGCGGCTATTTGTGAAGGCTCCTGCATCTGCTCCTCTGAGCAGCAGAGAGCTACAGTAAAGGCTGAGCGAGTGAAGCAAATTCCACAAGCCTCCAGGTCACGTTATTTCTCCGGATGAGGATATGCCATGCACCTACTTGCCACACACATGCATTTTATCACCTGTACACAACAGAGCCACCAAACTCCTACAGGAGGAGTGCACAAAGGCCCCAACCCTGGCACCAGCTACCTTGGCTCCCTGCCCGCCCTGCGGCAGAGCTGGGGCTGCAGTGAGCTCAACCTGTCCCTAGCAGGGGGACGGATTTTGCAAGCTGGGGTGGAGCACTTCCCCTTGGGGCCTGCTCCCTGGTGCCCCTGCTCTGCAGCCTTTCCACACTCGTGCGCTGCCTCCACCCTGCTCCGTGTGACTTGCAGCCAGTTGATGTAATGAAGAGCTCTTGTGGTTGGCGTAGTGGCCACTCAACCACGCTCCTGTCCTAGCTCTCAAACGCTTGAGTTCCTTTTAAGGAAATAAAACACCGAAGCGTCTGAGAATGGGGACACTTGCCTTCCCCAGTAAGCAGCCGCTGCTACAGGCTAGCACCTCTCAGTGACCACGGTAGCTAGAGAAAACCCTGGGACGCGAAGGCAACGTTGGGTTCCCAGAGATGCCCGAGTGGGCACCTGGGCTAGTGCCACCAGCTGTGTCATGGGGGAAACATTAGTCCTTTTGGCACTTGCCACTGCAGAAGGGAAGTATCAAACAACTCTTTCTAACATTCTGTATTTTAAACAAACAGCTTCTAATTTCATAACAAATCTGCTTTCTCTTGTGGCCTCCAGCACCACCAAAGCTTGTGACTTTGGCATCTTCCGCCAATTATCCAACAGTTTCAATCTGGTTGGTGAACTAAACCCTCCCCATCTCCTCCTCTCTCAGAAAGAATAATATTTGCACATGTCACAAACTTTAGGTCCATACTAAAATCTGTGACTAGCTTGATGATTGTTTTATTAGCAAGAAATCCACCTCCTAGATGTTGGAAGTCTACAAGGTTGTCTTTATCAGACAGACATCAGTACAGAGGAAGCCCCGACCCCACAGCCCCTTTCTGAGGCCAACAGCACTGAGCTGGCCTCCACCTTTCATTGGTCAGTTACAGTATGGTACGGATAGAGCACGTATGGATAAAACAATGCATTATTATTTCAGGGAAATGTTACCACTACAACACGAGGCTTTTCCTGCATGAAGCAGGTTCTGCCAAAAGCCAGCTGAACCATCAGCTTTGCACACACAGCTTTAATTACGATGCAGTCCTAGGGCAGAAGCTAAACCATACGAGTTCACCATGCCCAGGACATTCAGTACTCATTAGCCTCAGAAGATACATGCAGCACCTAACCTGAAACTTCAACGGAGGCAGTGAGAATCAGCAGAAGATATTTTGAAACAGCTATCTATGTTATATATTAAGCATAGGAAATAAGACTGCTTCTTTAAAGGTGATTACAGATCACTGATTCTTAAAGGAATAGGATTTGAGTGGGATGCACATTTCTAAACAAATTAGATCAGGATATTAAAAGACATTAAGGAGTTCCATAAACCCATACGGATGATAAGAGTCTCTAGTGACTTAAAGACTTGTGAAAATCCAGACTTTCCCTTGTCTGAAATCCTTCCCAGAGTTTTGTAGGGAAAAAAAAAAAAAAAAAGAAAAAAGAGAGATTTTGCAACATGGAGCAGGTGGGTGAAAAGATCAAACAAGAAAAAAAAAAAGAAAAGCCAATATAAAGGTGTCTTATCAGTCTAAGAAGGAAATGTGGGAGTAGAGAAGAGGACAATGATCGAGATCTGGAGGACAAAGCAACAGAAATAGAGCTTACAGAGGGAAACTACTTATCACATAATGGGAATTGCAACATTAAAAAGATGGCAAGCTCACTGAGGAAGGAAAGGAATTCAGCAGCGATCAAAATGCATCTTTTTAACACTGTTTTGCTTTGCTGGGCAGCTGTGGATGGCTTTACTCCTACAGATGACCTTTTTCTACCTATTTATCATTTCTTCATTGGTCAGAAGCATCTCCCACGTTAGGTGCCCCTGCCTGGAGAGACAAGTGAAAAGATGCTTTTCCCGAACCTCGGAACATCTCCCTTTAAAATATGTACCCTGTCTAGTCATTTTAAGTAATCACTCAAAGACTAAAGGCATCCAAGGAAAATCCGGGCAGATGAATTTTGTAGTGTAACTAACTTGTAAAGTCCACTGCAGCTTCAAGCTCCATGGAAAGATGTTTCAAATGGTTCCTCCTATCAGACCTGGGTTCAGAGTACCAAGTTTACTTCTCATTCTAAGAAGAACCAAGAAAGGAGCTTTCTGAATACACAAGGAGGAGCAAGGAGTCTTTTTTTTTTCCCTTCTGTTTGTTTATTTATTTCTTTCTTGTAAAAAATTATTTCTCTTTGACCTTTAAAATGCTAAGCTCATGGGGAAAAAAAAAAAAAAAAACCTTTTGACCCTAAAGTTAAAGCTTTCATGAAGTGTTGCTACAAATGTGAGTCAGCAAATGGTCATTTGAACATTTCTATCTTATAGACCAATTAAAACTAACAACACTTTTTTACCTAATTTTAACAAGATAAGGTAAATAGTCACTCTCTTCCACTTAAAAAAATGGCAATTTCCACCATTATGTCCATAACCATACATGTAAAAATAAATAAATAAATATTCCAGAGCCTGGTAGCTCTCTTCAATACACAGCTGCAACAAACCACCATGCCTTAGTGTGTGGAGTAGGGACAGGTGATTTTCCAGGATGCTACAGATCAAGTGGGATGTAGCGCAAACCCTGTGCTGAAATACAGCAAAGCACACAGGAGATCCCCTTTGCATGAAGGAAACAGATGGCACATTAGGAAAGTCATATAGAGAAAAAGCGTTGCCTGGTCGTTATCTGCTCATGTGCATCACCTGTCAATTACCATAGGCCATGTGTTATCTTCCTGCTCAAGGTATATATAGTTGATTGGTCTTTGTAATGATTTCTTATTACTCTTCAAGTGACCTTTTAGGATTTCCTGATTTCCATGATAAAGAGAGACGAGAAAAAGATCTTCAAACAAGCTCAGAGATGCAAGCATTGCACAGAACACCAAGCTCATCATATACACTGTACAGCCACTAAGATAGAAAGACAGTCCCCTGCTTCTCTAATGTGTCCGTGGGGTAAGACAGGCCAAACACTCTTCAATAACTTGTTACTGCACTGGTTAATCCCTGATCAGCAAATTTTCATTCCATAATGAGCCTTGTTAGCACTGCAGAATGTGCATAGCAACTGTACCCCTTCTGATATGTTTCCTCCATGTATAAGTATCTTAGAAAAAAAAGAGAAAATTAATTTTCAATTCAAGAAAATACGAAATAATACAATTTCCTGCAGAAAGGAGTATTAGAAAAGGTGAAAGTGCAGGAAGCTTTACTGAAAAGAAAAAGAAGGTAAGTGCTGGAGTTGATGCCTACAGTTGAGAGCATTCATGAAGTGGAATATAATATAATAAATAGATTGTCTTTGTTTCTGCTGGCTATGGTAAAAGTCTCACTGCAACAGTGTGTCCCTTCACTGCAATGATGTGTCCCTTCTAAACTAAACAGCTAAGGCTGGAGAGAATGGCTGTAGAAAAAGATGTTGAAGTCAGAATAAGGAAAATCTGCTTTATCGTTGAGTGCACAAAGCAAAACTAGTAAGGACTGACGGAACTTACTGTATTTAGAATGCCAGAATACCATTTTTTGGCCATCACTGATTACAATACCCTTTCATACCTATTTGTATTAATATACAATTCATCTATTGGGAGAATCATTACATCATCAGCAAACAAATTTCATCATGTCTTCTTCTGTATGATATTCATGAAGTAAAATGAATTCAATGCAAAATATTGTGTGTTTATTTGATTTTGAATGTGGGATTTTTTTAAATTAACATTTGAATATTTTGTAGAGTTTAGGTATTGTGGGAGAAAAGAGGGATAACATTTTGCAGAGTTGGTAGACAAGCAATAAAGGAAAGAAATTTGGTATTGACAAACAAAGCAGTGCAACAGTGATCAGATTATTACAAAGCACTTTAGAACATTAAGGTTTATATGTAACCATGCATGTGGGAACTGAACTTTGCACTCCTCATTCTGGTAACGGAATGAAATACTGAATGAAGTGGAGGTGCATAAGATACTGTATTTTCTCCTAGGTAGAAGTGGAGGTTGGAAGAATGTTCTACTCCTAATGTTGTCACCTCTCTGCTATATTCTCCTGTTTTGGTTATTTCATTTTTTGTACTTCCTTTTTCACCTCCTGTCCTTTATATTAGATTTCTCTAGGTGATAACCATTTTAAGTAACTTGTGATCTTTCTGTAGATACTTTTCTACCTCAGTTCTCATTCATACTATCAGAATATAAAAGTGAGGAAGAATACTTCGCAGATAATTTGCAGATAATTTGCAGATAAAGCAAGATACTAACTCCCTCTCCCTCTCCTGATATATTTTTATCATAGAAGGCATTAATCAAAGCATTTTGGGAATCATACTTTTTTTGTTTTGGCTAGTAAACAAACACCATGCCCATCAGTAAAATTGTCTAGGTTTTCTTTCATGGTCTATACATAAGCTAACACATGCAATAGCCAGCAGACGAGCTAGTTCTTGGCGTGGATCTTGCATTTTCAAAAAAGTGTTTTGCAGAATCATCTCTAAGTAACACCTTATTTTAAGTCAACGGAGTTGATCAGTTGTGGACGCTTACCCAGGAAAACCAAATTGAAGTGTTTTTTGAAATTTTGCCAGTTAAAAGAAGAGTAAATGAAGAACAGATGTTGGAATTTGAAACATGTGAATAACATGTATGTTCTAATATGACATTTGGGAAGAAATCTGTGCAGGTAGCATTTGAATAAATAGCAAAGAAAACACCTGAATAAACAGCAAAATAACAGAAATACCCAGCAGTTTAATGATTTTTTTTCGAATCTGAGTTAAGTTATTATTTCATTCCAGTTTCTACGTAGAATGAAAGCCATCTGTCGAGAAGGGGAGGAGAGGGAGGAGAATTTCATACAATCAGTTATGCTTGAGAAATAAGATAAATAGTAGGATCTTTCTAACTTCTTTGGGGATGAAAAGGCTCACTATCCTTCAAAATGCTTTTTCAAAAGAGAAGGTTGCACAAAAGCGCTCAACACTTGAGTAATCCTCTGCTAAACCAGATGAAAAGGCACAGGACCTGCCTGCACACCAGCCTGCTACGGAGGACTTTTTGTTTAAGATTATACGGTACTCATATTTCTTATCCGAGTGGACTAGTCATCTTACCCAAGACTCTCTCATTCTTAGAGTTCTGCTGTCCTCCTGTACTAGTCGAAAGGTCCTCTGGTATTGGCATAGGTTCATCTGCATCATCTGGGACATCACTGATCGGAGGACTTTCCTTGCCTAGTGGTGAAGAAAGCAGCACGAGTCAGACATCATTCATAGCCTCACTTTCAAAAAATTGTACCAACAAGACTATGAACTAAATAAAACTCAAAGAAAAAAAAAATAAGGTCAGTTAACAACACTATTAAACACATCTACTGTCTTTCTGCAAAGAAAGTCTCGCTAGAATACAGAGAAAACTGTATTTATGAAAAGAATGCACAGCCAATGTCTCTTCTACACTCACTGAAGCTGGAATACCACAAAAACAGTTAATAAAAACTCTTCTTCTCTGAGTGCTTCTTGAAAATAAGTCCGTTTACTTTAGTGCACATTTACTTTAGTTAATGAGCATTAACTCACAATACTCAGGGACTCTAACAGAACTATTCTTTTTTTTATTTTCATCAAGCTTCACTAAAATAAACAGATCAAACTTGGGCTGATTCTTTTGTCTAATGATGATGAAGGGCCTACAGCTCAAGGGGCTTCATAAACACTCCAAATACTTGAAGACAGGATAAATGTGGGGCAAAGTAGTTCATTTGCACTGTTCCAGTGCAGAAATGTAGGTCTGAAAGCATTAAACTGGGGGAATGTTGGCTGTGTTTCTTCATGATGCACCTACCAGACTGCAGAATAATCTCCAAAACGGAGTGGTGGGAGCACAGTTAGACGAATCTTCTAAAACTGTGGGCTGGAGGGCTCCAGGGCACCCAGTGCACAGCCCCACGCTGGCAGAGGAGTGGACTACGTGATCTAATATGGTCCCCCAGGCCCCAGCTCCATCCTTTATGGCACATTCCTGAACTTAAAAACCACATGTGAGGACAACAGTAAAGGTGGAATGCAGAAAGGCAAAAGGAGGACTCAGAATTTGATGGAAGGGGGAGGTAAAAGTAAGAAGCAAGCTCATTAAAACAGCTCTTGCCATTCACTCCTCCTTTTTTTTCAAGAGTTATTCCTGTAGTTTTCTTCGCTACCTTATGGGATTTAAGGAACTTAAAGAACTGCCAGCAACTTCTCTGAGGCAAGTCCCAGCCTGCCAAGCTGAGCTATATCTTATGGATAGGAAGCAGGAGTGATGAGAGGCTGCTTGAACTATTTCAGCCTTTTCTAAGAAAAAAAGAAAAGAGAATGAAGTTTAATCTATGGGCAGAGGCAGCGTGATCAGAATCAGCTTTCTTGACAGCACATCGCGCTCTAAAAATTGGTTAAAAAGTAATAATAATTAGCAGCCACCTGCAGGCTGCAAGGTTCAAGTTGTGCTCTCAGTTACACAAAGTTCTTCAGCTCTGACTTAGTCTAGATTCAGGAGAAGACTTTTAACGGTTACAAACCAACATAAACAGATAATATCAGAAGTATGAGATAACGAACAGAAAACAAAATCAAAACTATATTAACTGATAGTTCATCATCCCACAATAAGTAGGATAAGTAGGATGCTTTGAAGATAATTCAAAGCAGTCTTTGGGAACAGAAGCGTTTTAGTAGGTCAGCACTTGGGCGGTTTATGGTGAACTGTTTGGTTTACTCAACAGATATCGATCTTCTGCTTGTTAAATTAAGAGCCATTTGCCCAGCTGGCATGAATCAGAGTAGCTCCACAGGCTTGGCAGGGCAGACCTGCAGGAGCTGGAGACCTGGTTGCTCCTCTGTCTTTGAAGGAGACTGCAGTTAAGAAAACTTTACTTAGTAGAGTTGGCTTTAATGACTCATCTCACGCCACTCGATTTCTTCATGTCACACATGACAGAGAAATCCCTGCATGCAAAAAGACTGGGTAAAAAATAGTGCATGTAAAATAGACATATTTGTAGAGTTTTGCCTCTTAGATTCAGAGCATGATATTGGTATTTCATGCCTTAACTACATCTAAATTGTTCTACTATGATAAGCTGCCTACTGAACGTTAATCTTACAGATACGCAATCTCACTAACAGACTTTTGCCAACGAATTTAGAAACGGTAAGGGGAAGACAGAGGGAAAAGTTTCCCATTTAATTTGTAACAGGCATGTCCGGAATAATAACTGGCTGAAGGAACGCAGCTGGAAAAGAAAGCTAGTGGCAAACACTAGGACAAATTGTGAAAATGTCACATAACAAAGCAAAGTGCTACAGATTTACTGCATCCCCATTTTACGTTTTGGCTCAAAAATAAGAAAAGTAAAATTGTCTCAATACAAGCCCTGGGTTTTGAGGGGCTTATTTTTATAAAAAGCTATCTGACATGTGAAATAAAAAAGGCATGGGGGCATTAGAGGGAAAGCAGAAGACTTGTGGTGGTATCAAAGCTCTGCTTCTGGAGCTGCCACTTATTCACGGCATGCCCTTGGCTAAGCCGTGTAGGCTGGTATTCTCAAGCGCAGGCTTTAAGACACCTTCCTCCAGTTCATCCCAAAACTCTGAAACATGGTCTCAGATCTCCAGGTAGTACCTGGGAGGATCCTCAGCTTCCCCTAAACTTTAGTTTCCCTACCTGTGCTCTAGTAATGTAGTGTAGGAATGAGGGAAGGGAACCAAGTGCCCAAGGTTTCATGCATCCTTATTCCCACCCAAGTTTCTTCAGTTCTGAGAGCTCTTTGCCAGAGTGATGTTGCTAATACTACTGCTGTTAAAAACAAAGACGGAACAGGATTTCTTACAGAAATTTCGATCACTCTCCATCTGCAAACAAATGCAATGGGTGGATCTAATGCCTGGAGGCTGTTTCCAGTGGAAACACTGGTGTGACCAAAGAAGTTATGCAAGAAAAGCGATATAGGGCTTTTCTGGCCTGAGGTCGCAGCTCAGCTCACGTCCTGTTTTCACTAGTGGCATCTCAGAGCTCACGCAAGGGAGCCGGGAGTCGTGCCAGGAGCGGAGCCAGGCTCTCCCGTGGTGCGAAGCAGCCCAGGACACGCTCCTTTGCACCTTCCCAGACTCCAGCACTAACGGCAAAGGCAAAACTTGTCTCCCTGCTTCTGCACAGAGCAGCCTGCGAGGTGCTAGGGGGAGCTTTTTATGTTAGATGTGGAAACATTTGTACCGTTTTTTCGCCTTCCTTAACTGTTAGGCCCTAGAACTGAGAAAGATAAAAAAAAAGGCAGGAAAAATACTGCTTGTTAAGTGAGATATTATCTGTGTTTTCTGATTCTCTTGTATGGGTGCCGGATACCGTTTGGTTAAATGTATGTCAGCTCTCTCCTCATTTCAGAACTGCAACTGCTTGCCTGGTGAAATACCACTTTCAGGAGAAAGAGAAAAAACAGCCCAAACTCTGAGCTGCTCACGCGGCCTTTCAGTTCCTCCAGGAGCGTGAGGCCTCACTTCCCAGGGCCAGGAATGCCTGTGGGCACGCGGGGCCGGGCTGCTCCCTGCTGGCCCAGCTCGCCCTGGTCACACCATGGGTCAGCAACGGCTGCTCAGCCCAAGGGGCTGCGAATTGCTCCTCCTGAGCCCCTCCGGACCTGCGGACACTTTCCCTGTGAGCTCCAGCAAAGAAGAGCCAGTATCTCTGGGCCCAAATATGACTGGCTCCTGTTTCCAAAGGCCGAGTTTGCACACAACTCAGCTCATGAAGGAATGAAAATACATTTGCAAGCTCTTTGGCTGCTCGTGTCCCAAGCCCTGCTGGCAAATCAATAAACAAACCAACTCTGATCAGAGAAAGCCCCTGACTAAATTATCAGGAGCCCAGGGGCAGGACAGAATAGGAAAAGTCAGTGCAGGTGGTTTGCCATAATCTACCCATGTAGGTCTACCTCTTCTGTCAGAGTAAAATTCCTCCTACTTGGATCCTTCCAAAGCAGCCTCTTTCCTCACCACAAGAGAATACTATTTTCATGAGTCTGTTTTGCCACAAATGCCAAAAATATTGCATAGGTAAACTACTACAGTGATTCTAATCCTGAAAAACTGAGCTGCAAAAAAGTGTGTACATAAAACATACATAAATATAAATATGTGCACACAATGCATATATACATGTACACACATTCACTATGGCAAAGTCTTTTTGCAAATCTCCCTTCTCACGGGGAGAGGCAGACCACAAACGTGGTAAAGAGCGTGACCTTCTAATCCACTCCTTGACTCAAGACAACATTTTTCCACTCTACTCCTCCTCACCATAAATCACACAAAAAAGCAGTAAGTAACACCCCCCTGAGAGACAGCAGGTGTGGAGGCCAGATCAGTGCCATTGCAAAAACAACCCCCCCACAAAGGGTAGGGGTGGAAACGCAGGGGAATAGGCGCTGCTGCACAGGAAGGAGAGGTCGGCGCTGGTGCCCCAGCAGCTCATACGAGGGGCTCTGCAGCAACAGGACCCGAATCACTGCATGTCCCGACGTTCAGAGCAGATCCCCAGGGCTCTGTCCCCATGGAGAGCAGTGGGATTAAAATCCCATTGCTTTTTATGCTAGAGGAGGACATGCTCCAAGCACAGCCTGTGAAACACTTGTCGCTATTTCATTTATAAGCTGTTTCAGCTTAAAAAAAAAAAAAAAAAAAAAAAAAAAAAGAAAGAAAGAATGATGCCAATTATAACCAGGTATAAGTTTAAAAATGTTACCTGTGAAGGGGAGGGCAATGTGCCTGCACAGTGCTCACTGGGAATGACTTCTCTACTCTAAAGGTAGCTGAAAACCTGTTAGCATGAAGGATTATTGTATTGCTCTTTCAAACAATGCCTGTGATTTTCAATTTTCAGATAACACAAAAAGTTCTAGTTTTTGAAGAAACTCCACATATTTATCAAGGAGAGAGATAGAGAAAAAAGTAAAAGAAAGAAGAGAAAAATTGGAATTGTGTCCGTGTTATTTCTGGAAAAACCCATGAGCTACCCATTCATTCTACAGCAGGACCTGCCTGATCTCTTACAGTTGGTCTCAGGTCTCTTGAGAGTTCACTCCCAAGTACGTTCACTGCCAAGAGACCCAAGACCAACTGCACGAGATCAGGCAGGTCCTGCTGCCGTGTGGGTGGATATGGAGTGACCCTTCACTCCTAAGCGGCATCTCTCCGAAGGGAGCCCCGCGCCTGGAGGGAGGGCTCGGCCAAGGGGGCTGCCAGAAGTGAAAACTGAAAGCCAGCAGCCCTCGCAGCTGTCAGCGTAATAGGCAGAAATAGGGAAAACGCTAGCTCTCTCAATCGTTGGAGCACAGCAGTGCAAATAGTTATTATTTTGCTAAATTGCATTACTCATTTGCTAAGGAACTGCCTTCCAGTGAAGTTAAGCACCAAACTTCCCACAGAAGCATCAATTCTTATACTTTGCACAATCCTACCCATGCTAGGACAGGGCATATTTTATAAACCTAATTTCTCTATAGCTTTCTATAGCTTAATCCTTTTATTTTTTTTTTCCCAAATTCTTCCTGGACAAAAACAGTTCTTGTCAATTAGGATTTTTAGACGTCTAAAATGAAGGTTTACACACGTAAAGTAAAACTTTCCGAAAGCTCTGGATAACATCAAGCAGACCCATGAAGTAAATAATGTTTGTTTGCTTTTAATTAGCATTTGTCCCCTCCCACCTTGTGAACTTTGTTTGTTCTGCATCTATTTTGAAACCATCAGAAGCTTGCTCCCAAAAGAAAGACAGTAAATGTGCACCTGTGCGTGCGTCAAGGATGCACAGCCACAGGTTCAATGCAAAATTACTTCTATACATCCATATCCCCTTGGCTTCCCTTGAAAAAAATCCATGCACTGCTGGGCTTGATATTAAGTGATACCATTAATTATATCTCAGTTCCCACTCCAGTTTTAAGAAAGACCCACAGCAATTTTATTGACAACAATAAAAAACATTACACTGGTCTAGAAAGAAGAGCAGGAATTGAGAATTTTCTTCGTAGATGGATTCCTTAAGGACCTCACCTGAAACCTGGGACATATCTTGAGCCTCATCTGTTTCCATTTTCCTCAAGTTATCTGAGAAGAGAGAGAGAGAGCCTTAAGTTAATGCAAAATAACATGCACATATACACACACACAAAAAGGAAAAACCCACACACAGAGAGAAGAAAGAAGAGGAAAGGAAAGGAAATAAATAAAAAAAAAAAGCCCTTTACTATTTAACTATAAGATTATCTGGGAAGAATAATGTATTTTTCTCTTTATTTCCTCCCCGCATACTTGCTGGAGTATCAGACTGGCACAGACCTTGATCCTTTTAAAAACAGCATTACAAAGATTTATAAAAATATCATTACAAGCACAGGAGGACCAAATTTGTTATTTATTGTTAATTTCCTCCTGCATAATAACCCAAAATGCAAACTGACTGCAACAAAATTAAGCAGAAAATTAAATGGCCCTGGGTCATTGTAGGCACAGAATTCATTCTCTTGCTTGATCCATAGTTATGTTCTTTCTAATTTACTGAGCATGCATCGATGAACCTTGAGTCAGCTTGGTGACACGCGTACAATCAGCAATCAAAAAACGAAGCAATTTGCTGGAGAATGTCTCATTTACCCAGGCAGGGCTGCATATCTGAGCAGCCGCCGCCGCCGCCATCAATAATGAATGCTCCTCCGGCAGGAGCAGATGGGCCAGGCGCCCGGCCCGGCCCGGCTCGCCGCCGCGCGGGGAGAACCGACCTCCCGAAAGCAGCCCGATGAGCCCAGGAGGGAAAGGGAACGGGAACAGCCCAGACGGGCCTTCCTGTTTTGCTGCCAGATGGCCAAGCAAGGCCGGGAAGCTCCGGCCCGGCGCGCGCTTGCAACACACCACGTTCCCGAGGGCGACCGGCGGCGACGACCGCAAGCACCGCGGTGCAAACACGGCCGGGAGGGCACCGGCCGTGACCGCCGTGGGCAGCTGCCTGGGGCAGCAAAACGCGCCGCTGGGGCAGGCAGCCCGGCGCGACCCGGTGCGGCCTTGGAGGAGCACCGCGCCGGGACGAGCGCTGCAGGCAGAGGAGGGCCACCCCGCGGAGCCGCGCTGCCGACATCTTCCTTCTTCCCTCAGGCCAGCCCGCAGGGCTTGTTTTTCTCAAGCCCTCCAACTGCAGTGGGAAAGCAAAACTGTCACCCTGAGGCCTCTGAAACGTCCTGCGGTCTCTCTGCTTGCTTCTGAGCGTGGTCAGTACAGCCCAGGCCCTGCATTTTGCTGTTCCCCCTGCAAAGGGGCCAATGACAGATTTGCAAAAAAGTAAAAGGCAAAGAGAAGAGCATCGGGCTGCAGACCGGCAGCTGGGGAACGGGTTTTTGCCTCATAAAAAGACGTGTATTCTCAAAGACCGTCGTACCCGCTGCCCATGTACCACAGCACTACTTAGCGTTCAGCAGCGTGCTGTTTAGCTTTATGCTCATCCTAAACTTCAATCCCAGACAAAGCCAGTTGTTTGGCATTTATACATAATTCTCAGAAACGACTGCAGCCATGCAAAACGCCTCCTACCACCCAACCATTTGCATTGGCTCCTATGGGACTGAGCAGTTCTGGGTAGGACCACTTTTAATAAAGAAGTCGGTGGGAAACGCAACTTCTCTTGCCGGAGGGAAAGCCCAGCACCTTCCTACACTGGCAGCCTGCTCAGTTCCTCAAAAAGTGGTGTATTTATGGCAGGTGGGATGGCACAAGCGCCCAGCACAGCGCCCCGTTTCTCCTGCAAGTCTCCCTGAGCACAAAAGCGGTGCCTGTGCCTCGGCGGGCCGCCTGCCTGCCTCTGCGCCGGGGACTCATACACGTATTTCCACACAGTACGTCGAAGCCCAGCCAATCCCATAGCCGAGGGACGCCCTTGATTCCTACCGCGTCCTGCCCTGTGGCTCTCTCTAGGGCTTCAGCACACAGATGGAGGGGACAAGGGGAGGAGGAGGTGAAAAAGGAGAGTGCTGCTTCTTCAGGGAATTCACAGGACTCGTCGTCGTCTTTTTTTTTTCTCTTCAAAAAAAAATGATACCTAAAAGCCAAGGTCCTCTTTCAGTATTCCTGAACTGACCTGCCTTTGGTATAACCAGACTTGCACTCAGCATATCTACAGCACAGGCAGCACTCATCTAGCTAATAGCCCTTCCTGCCTTTATGGTTTATCCTCACGTTAGGTGATTTTAGGACATTCAGCAATGCTCATCATTTCTGAGGGATGAGAAAGGAAAAACAGAGCCAATGCAAAGGTGAGGAATAGGATTGGAAGCAAAGATTTCTTCCCCTCATCAAGATAATACAGTTCCTAAACACACATTAAGATCCACAAGTGCTGAGAACTTTGATTAAAAAATAATGATAAAAATCACCTCAAAATGCTTAGAACCCCCCAAGAGGAAAATCTTCCCATAATGCTGGATTATTCGGGCTTTTGGGTAAATCCCAGTGAAATCCCAGCCGACGTCAGGGCAGGTTCTGAGGCAGCAAAGACCAGATGACAACCCTGCTGCTGCTAGATGAAAACAGGGCCCTGCTCCTCCTTCTGCAACTATTTAAAGGGTGCTCAAATCAGACTTGGGCACAACATGCTTTGGGCTAAATCTTGTTTTAAGTGATAAAAAGTACAGTTGCCAATGTGAGTGCAGCACGGTAGGTTTCTGAATGGGAAACTACGACCTGCTTTCACCTCCCTTTCCCTCTCTGCTGCGGAATCACTGGAAACTTGGTCACTGACTTCAAGGAAAGTGCCAAGGTTTGCCCCAATGTACTTTACTTGATATCAGTTATGTAAATTAATTTGCATAATGTTTATGGCAGAACAACCTAAATAAGCATCAGTTTGGGCAAGAAAAAAAAACGTTTTGCAGATTTTCACTGTACGCTTTATCTACATGGTCAAACTTGTTGCTAGCATAAGCGTGCATGGCTTCACTGCCAACAATACAGTTGTATCTACTTATGTTAGCAGGTAATCAAAGCCTTACTTTTTTTTACAACTTGGAGCCCAAAGTCAGAAAATTCAAGAGCTGGATGGGCAGCTGACTGAATGAAACTCTCTCTCAAATGCTGAACCCTTACAGCTCTCATTTATGGCAGGAAAGGCATGGGTATAAGGAAAGATAGACCTTTTTTCCTATCTAGGATACCAAATAACTTCAAATTTCATCTCCTACCAAAGTTTATACAGTGTTTCCTTTAAAATATATGAAACTACTTCTTCATGGCTTTTCAGATAGAGAACTTTTAAGCCTGTGTGTTTTTGTCTTCATAATTCAAATATCAGCTTGCAGAAGCAGCTGCTATAATGCTTTGTGAAGGATCAAATGTTTTAATCTTGAGATCCTGAGCTAGTTAATAGTAAGCAGTACACCTGAAAGGCTATGCTGATTTTGTTTTAAATACGAAAAAAACAAACTGAACATACCCACCCAGAAAGATTGGATTTAAATATTTAGAATTTGTCCAGGTTGCCATCCTGAGCCCTAAGAAAATCTCCGTGTGGTTAATTTCCCTCCTTGCAATTCTAGAACATAACCTGTGCTATGTCTTAAGAGCACATCAATATAGGGCCCATGAATCACTGAAGAACAACACAGTTTAAATCTGCTGTATATTACAACCAGAAGTGATTTTGGGACCTTTTAGGATTCTAGGTGCAAAGAGGAGGAATCATTGCAAGGTCAAGATTTTCTAATCCTTCAGAATACAGTGAATTAATGCTTTGCAAACCTTGCTTTATTATTTCATCTGCCATTTTATATTGCAAATTTCTTACTGTAAACCTCCTTGTGGGGAAAACAAATGCTTAGCATGTGAACAGTGCTTTAACAACTTGAACACATGTATAAGCAGGTCAGTCCTTCTGCAATCCTGCTCCCACCAAAAATAGCGGGAGTTTAGGATATTAGAAGATAGCAGAACGGAGCATGATCCATTGTGCTGACCCAACACGCAGTTAGTGACTTCCCTGGGGCAACACACATGCTCCACTCAAAACCCAACAGGACCTCACAGTATGGAAACGCAGTCAGAAGATGTGACGTTTGACACCTGCGGAGCGGCTTCGAACTTAACTCAGCACCCCCGCACGCAGAGCTGGCCTTCCAGCTGTACATATAGCTGTCACTTTGTCCGAGCAAGGAGCACGTGAAGTGGCACCGTCTCCAGCCACACGTGTCCTCCCTGTCTGTAGGTGCTCGCGGAGTGAGCCGAAAGGGCCCTGCAGGAACACTACCTGCCTGAGGAGTTTTCAGGGGTTCACATGCACTTTTATGCAAAGCATTAAAGCAGCAAATAGATAAATAAATAAATAAATAATATATATGGGCTTTCAGAAGGGGGGGGAGAGAAGGTCTTTCTACAAGGGAGACCGGTTCTGCAGGTGCTGCTGGAGAAGGCCGAATGCGCGTGTCATGCTGCGGCGGCAGCTCGGGTTAGGAGCAGGCAGCCGGCAAGCGCAGCCCTGCCTCAACCGCAGGGCGAGGGAGGATTTTGCAACCCGCCCGCGTTCCCGCCGGCCCGCGGCAGGAACGGGGGCCGCTCGCACGGGGCCCCGGAGCAGCTGCCCCTCACGGAGCCCCCGTGGCAGAGCGCGGCTCCGTTTGGCGCTCTCGACCTATCTCACCGGCTCCTCAGCGCGTGGACAGCAGCTCTAGCAACCAAAAATCCAGACCAACAACCCCCAAGAACAGTCTCAAACCACCAAACACCCTATCCTGATGTAAAGACACCATGACATGTCCTAGATTCAGACACCCAAGGCATGCAAAGAAGTTTAAAAAGAAGAAAAGGGGGGAGAGAAAAGGCTGCAGCTCCCCAAAAAACATGGTAAAATCAAACACCTTCAACACTTAGCATACCTGTTAGTAGTTTTTGCACATTAACAACAGGAGAGGAGTAATGTGTCTGCTGTGCCATTCCTTTTTTCCTCCTTAAGTCACAAATTTCACCTGCTTGCAAAGCTATGAGATACAGCAGCCCGGCTAATTGCATCGGACCTTGGCTCCTCACCTCTACTAAAGGTGACAGGTTGGAGCCAACAACCAAAAGTGAAGATGAATGCAGAACCCCTTGCAAAAGACTTAACCTATATTCTAATCTTAAAAAGGACATAATCTAACTTTTTTGTATTTTTAATGGACTGTTACCTTCACCTATGATTATGCTACATATCAACGAGCACAAAACAGGAAGGCTGCTAAGTATGGGTAAAAGGTAGTGTGTATTGCACAAGCGGGGGAAATACTTGCAGAAAATGGCTAGAATCCTCCAAACTAGTTTTAATTAAAAGCGTTCAATATCTCAGCAAGCAACTGATAATTAGCTTTATTATTGTAATTTAATACGCTGGACTCTGTAATCTCTGTGAATGACTCTACTTTAGAACCATTTCAATTCTATTTTTAATTTCCACCTTATCACACTGCTCAGTGTAAATAATAACTATGAAGGTGAGAGGTAGTCCTCTCTGAAAACTCAAAACTGAGTGTCACAGTAAGAACTCCAATGTTCTTCCATTCCTGCCAAGAAAAAAGTGAGGATGATGATGATGATAATAATAATAATAATAATAATAAAGAATCGCCTTCAGGTCTTTTTAAAAGACTGATGCATTAAAACAAAACAAAAAAAAAGATAAACCTAAGGAGATCGCTGTTTTTTCCCCTTATTCCCCTCCCTTCCACTCTCTACTAATTCCATATTCAGCATTTTTCCTCGAAGTCTAGGGAGATATTTAGTTTATTCAGTCGTTTCTCTCGTCCTGCCCAGTGTAAATTGTGGTGAGCTATACGATCACGGGCACACTGTCAAATCACAGTGGAGAGCTGCAGAGTGAGGGAAGCGGCGCAGTCCAACCCGCAGGACTAAGGAGAGCACTCTGCTAACAGCACAGATTTGAAACATTTATGTCTAGCACATGTAAAATTAATTTCCCTGTTAGGGAACAATTGTGAGGGTGTAAGAAAAGTTGTCTCAAAGATCCTACATAATTCTCAGGTCTTTGGGAATTCCTTGTAGAAGCACTGACAAATGCTGTAAAGTGTATCTTGCATGCACATATGTATTTTCCATATGTACCTTTACTAACATCCTACTGTATCTGAGCTATCCTTATGCAACTATTCCCAGTCAAGGGACATAATAAAAATCCCTTTTTATTAACTTGTGTGCAAAGTACTGGACTTGATATCCTTGCAAATCGGAAAAGGATTAAGTTTCTGCATTGCAACCAGAACCATTAAAAACTGCTTGCACAACATGAGAAAAATATGAAGGCAATTTTCCTAATTAAGACCACTTTCTATTAAGTCATTAAACTCTGTCACCTTTCTTCACTAAAAATCAAGCAGAAAGGAGAAGTAAAATCACCACGACAAAGAAAGCGCACACATCTCCATCACACGAATAAACTGACTGAACGAGGTGAGGTGTGCAAATTAAGGTGCTCAATCTAAGAACAGAGCCCATTTGCAAGCAACCAAATTCCGCTTCTAGTTATTCCTTCATAGCTCTACCTCAAGGGAAGGCAAGGAGCAGAGGCAGAACTGTACTTTTTGTATCAGATATATTTGATTTAAAAGCACATTATGTCTAAACCCATATCTGAATACGCCACAGGAAAAAACAAAAACATAAATTGATCTCGTTATGTCTAGAATTTTTATTTCCAAGTATCCCAACAATGTATCAGTAGTTTATTTGATGTGCCCAAATTACGGTAGTTTTCAATAACTGTCTCACAATCACAGAATTGCTTCCTAATTTCTCTTCTAAACGTTCAAGCTGTTACGGATTATTAAAGGACATTATGAGCCTGAATAAACATATTAAGGATCTGTGTGTGTAGGGGTGTGCAAGTTGATAAACAAAGTTAAAAATAACTCCTAAAATTACGATAATTGAAATGAATTGGCGAGTTTCTCCAGACTACTTGCTCCAGTTAACTCCCCTTGCTTTTGGCAGTAGTTTGTACCCAGTCTAGCACTGCCTGTTTCAGCTTTTTGCTGTTCTCGGTGAGTTGACACAGGGGGAAAAGTGCAGCAACTGCAGCAGGGCTTCAGACCCATCACACAGAGGAAGTTTTTCCTTTACAGGATTACAAGAAGACTAGAAGAAGAAATTTAACTCTTCCACATGACACGTACTTCCAAATACGCTAAAGCAGCGGACCCCTTCCATTGCTTAAAAAAAAATAAATTGCCAAATTGTGTGTGACTGCCCTTAAAATGCAGCTGAAACTGCCTTTCAAGACATTTATACTGGGAGCATGAGGGTGCCAGGCAGGTGCCAGTCCTGCACTGTCCCGACCACATGGATTTCCAGTGGCACCAGCACCACAAAGAATACGCAGGCACCTTGGTGGGACCGGACCTACCGTTGCAGTCCCCGCACCGCGTTGGTGCCGAGCTGCTCAGCACAGAAAATCGCTGCTTGCTCGCGAACGAGAAGCGTGGAGGAAGGTGTGTCTCGATGGGTGCGTTGACGTTGCTGCCTTTTTAATAAAGTTGCATCACAAGGTAAACCCTGGGGGTAAAATAATTCTACTGAAATTTCAAGAGCAAACGAGACGCTTGCAGAGCCCAAGCTGTCGTTATGCTCCTGTGTGGATTCCAGACTCAAGGGCAAAAAACTGTAGCTGACTTGGGAGCAGGGAATTTCCCAGCTGAAGGCAGTTTGGCTGGATAGGGAGACTAATCTGGGATGAGCAGAAGGTATATAAACGCTAAATCCCATTTAAAAATCACCCTAGAATTGATAAGATCTAGGCTGTCCATCCCGCCTCGTCTCTAAATGCTGTTCCTCTGCAGCAGGAAAGAAAACCTTGGATTAAAGGAAAAAAAAAGTATTTAGCTGAGGAATAAACATTTCATCTTTTAACATTTGCCCTGAGCTGCCGGCATTTGAAAAACCCTTCCCAAAGAATCATACTCCCATAAAAACTGACAGGAGTCCTTACCTTCCACTTTTCAATCAACACAAAATATTCCCGGTCTTCTTCTAAGTGTTTCTAGCGAATGCATTTAACCCAGTGGTGTCTGTCCAGCACGGCAACCTCCTCCACTCCCTTTTCTTTTTTGGAAAGAGCTTTGAGAAGAAAAAAGACTCTCAAGCCTTTCTTCTGTATGATTTTATACTTCCTAGTGGGCTTTGTCACTAGCTTGAAAGGGGAATTCCATAGGAGTCCGTTTCCATGTCAGTGGTATATCCCTCTTTACACACATAAAGATAAAAACTTTTTTCTAAAGATCTTATTATTACTGTACTACACTTTACTACCTTATTATCTTAATTTAGTCTAATTCTATTACTTTTAATAATGGCAGAAAGTAACAACTGGTCAAAACGTAATCAAGCACACATGTGGACCTTGACTGTAAAACAAGCAAATTCACTGTGGACCTAGCTCTTTTCGCACATAAAACATAAGCTAGCGGCGGGGCGAAATCCCACAAGTCTTCAGTGGAAGTTTTTCCTGACAGAGAGCCACACAATTAGGCTGTGATCCATGACTTTTGATATCCTCTTGACTTTCTTTTTAAAAAAGTTGCCAAAAAAGATCTGCCAGAAGAGCGTATAACTCATTATGTCCTTCCTGGTTTTCTGCTTCTTAAATAGCAACGAGACACATTTCCTTGCTTTCTGTAAGATCGTGCTGTTAGTTGAAGAAATATCTAAGCTCAAATAAACTATGCTTGGAAATATTTTTGGCTTCAATTTGGAGTTACCCAATTTTAACGATGTGAAACAGCATTTTTGTTTTGCATTATTGTAAAACTCTGCGGATTGATTCTCTGCTTACATTGCTGCAAAGCTATGCAGTGGAGTGGCAAGCAAGCCAGGGCTTTGGTGCCACAAGCGAAAGGAAAACTGCTACAGTAGCACCGGGGTGGAGGCTATCGCATTTTTAGTGTACACGGCCTGTAAGGCGAACGACAAACGTGTCACTCATGCCGCTGTGCAGAAACACCCAACGAGGCCTTCCCGCGCCAAAACGCAGCAGCCCTTTCCAAGGCGGGAAGTCCCCGGCGAGGGGCGACAATTGCCTCTCACTCCGTCGCAACAAGGGGCTCCCTGCCGGGGCCACCCGCGTCCTCGGCCGCGTCTCCGCACCGTTACACCGGGCCAGCCCGACGGCCGTGGAAGCCGCGGGGCTGCGCTGGCGCACGCGGTCGCTGGACCCCCCGTTAGCTGCTGCCCCTCTAGCACTTCCTCGGGAAGCTGCTCACAGAAATAGGCGACGGCTACAGACACCAACGGATTAGGCTGGCAGTCCCGCCTGCCGTGGGGACAGGCACGGCACTGAGGTGCCTCGGCACTGAGGTGCCTTCGGTGCCTTCTCAAGCTCTCAACTTGTCTGCCCGGGGCTTTTTATCTTACATCACCCCATCTCAAGGGTTATCGCGTGTGCTTCTTGGTTAAAGTGTATCAAATCATGGATTTCAGCTATGTCACTCCACAGGGAAATCTTAATTAAATGATTAAAAGAGAGAGTACACGGATAATCACCAATATTAGTATTTAAGAGGAAACCTTTCAGGCAGAGTGCGAGTTTGGCACCACAGAAACATGAACCAAAGAAAGCACAGAGTTCTGCAGCACTTTGGACGCTTCCCCCAAACAGCTCTGCTAAAGAGAACTACAATTTTAAGAGTTCTGGGTCTTGCAAACAGTGCACACATAGTTCCTTCCTAATGTCCTTATCACTCCAACGAAAACTTGGAAGAGCTTTCTTCAGGATTGAGGTGTCTTTTTGGGGAGGGAGGGAAAGAAGGGGGAGGAGGTCATACTTAGGAACCTAAGCAACATATCACACATTTCTTAATAAGTTTTAAAGCCAATATTGATGATTGCTAAAAGCAAAGCATATGAGTAGTGGAAAGAAACTCCTGCAGGGGAGATGCAGCACCCCTTGGAAAAGGTACATAATAACATGGAAAGACCATGCTCAGATGTTACTTTAGGGGATACTGGACCTCAGCAGGGCAACAGAAACATCCAATACTACTTTTTGACTTAGTGCTTCCCTCATTAGCAAAGCAAAAGAAGATTAAGAAAGAATAAAGTTAACTGAGGCTGAAAAAAATACTTGCAAAAATCAGAGGCAACTATATTTGCACATAATAAAGTCTATTCTGCTCTTAATTCTGCTCTTTCACCGGGACCCCAAGCCCCTCAAGCCGTGCAGTTCAGCAGCAAGGCAAAAGCCGCACAGCTGGCCGGTCACGGCACTGCCCTGCCCAGTCGGTTCATGGACTTCAGAGCATTTGGAAGGACTTTTACTGCTTATTTCTAAATGCAATATAGACGCTTTTGCATTCCAATGCTCGTTCACAATGTTTAATAGCCAAGCGTGCACGCTTGAGCGTGCACGTGAGTAACAACCGGTGGGCGCAGCCGATTGAAGTGAACAGAGTGAGTCCCTCAAAGGATCTGGCACCCTTGCAATGCATTATAGCTTCTAATCCCCAAAGCAAATTGTTAGGCTAAAGTTTAGCAAATGGTAGAGTTTAGTAAAGATGGAAGCACAAAATAAGACATGTATCTATTCTCGACAATAAATACATATATATTTGTGTGCGTGTGTGTTTTTGACTGCTGGACAGCAGATGCATATGGATGTAACCTTTGTGGCACGCAGCTATAGACAAGAAAACATTTAAGAAGCTCATTCTGAGTCTGGATCCCTTCGGAAATGCCCCTTGCACTGCGCCTATACCCGGCGCAAGAAAACGAGAAACTTCATTTAACAGTTTCCCACTACTCTCCGAAACCGCTGCCTCTGCCGCTCTAACGCTGCCGCAAAACGTCCCTCTCTGGAGACAAGCCGCGATCCCGGGCTGCGAACCGCTCCCGGCACTGCGCGAGCACGCGCCCCGCGCTGCCCCGCGCCGCCCCGCACCGCGCCGTACCTTCCGCACCGCGCTGCCCCGCGCCGCGCACCGCTCCTCGGCGCAGGCGAGCCGCTCCGGGCGCGCAGCAGCTCGAAGTTCCCCGAGCGTCAAGCGCCGCGCTGGGGAGCCGGCTCTTCGCACGCGCGCCTCCTCACCACGCGCATCCTCCCTGCGGAAGGAGCGCGGGGATCGGCGGCCGCCTCACGGCGCGCGCAACTTTTTTGCCTTTGGCGGAGCGGCAGCGGAGGAAGCCCCCGGGTGCGATGAGCACCGCGGGCGCGCAAAACGCGCCTGTCCGGGAGCCCGCGCGGCGAGGCGCCGGTCCCGGGGCGCGGCGCGGTTCCCGGGGCGCTGCGCGCTCCCTATCCCGGCGCCAGGGACCGCTCCGTCTCGGCCGCCGCCGCGCTCGCCCTGCGCTCCGAAAAAAAACCCAAGCGAGTCAGGACGCCAGGACACCTAGGTGTCCCTCACACTTTTATAAAAAAAAAACAATAATAAAGGCATTTTCGGTTTTTATACAGGGCGAGGGAAGGTAGGAGGCCGCCCGCACCAACTTGCCCGGCCCGCAGCGCTCCGCAGCCCGCGGC